>JAODAL010070125.1:0-16057 GCA_025379985.1 Phyllomedusa bahiana
TAAAACAGCAATTCTATATTCACCACGGGGAAATTTAAAAGGGTGCAAAAAATACCGTTTTTTAAATTCAAAACATAAATTACTTTTTTTTGACTTTTCCCCCCCACACTGTCTTTGACCAGCTTTTTACTAAATTTTAAAAAACAGAAATTCTATATTCACCCAGGGAATTGAAAGGTGCAAAAAATCCCGTTTATTATATCAAAACATAACATTACGGTTTTTTGACTTTTCCACCCAGCACTGTTCTTTGGGACGCAGCATCTACGTAAATTTTAAAAACAGCAATTCTATATTCACCACAGTAAAATTGAAAGGTGCAAAAAATCCCGTTTATTATATCAAAACATAACAGTTACGTTTTTTTTTGACTTTTGCCACCCACACTGTTCATTGACGCAGCATCTACGTAAATCTTAAAACACAATTCTATATTCACCACAGGTGAATTGAAAGGTGCAAAAAATACCGTTTATTATATCACAACAAACATTACGTGTTTTTTTGACTTTTGGCGCACCCAGCACTTTTCCCATTGACGCAGCATCTACGTAAATCTTAAAACAGCAATTTCTATATTCACCACAGGTGAATTGAAAGTTGCAAAAAAATACCGTTTATTATATCAAAACATAACAGTTTACGTGTTTTTTGATTTTTTGGCGCACCCAGCACTGTTCATTGACGCAGCATCTACGTAAATCTTAAAACAGCAATTCTATATTCACCACAGGTGAATTGAAAGGTGCAAAAAATACCGTTTATTATATCAAAACATAACAGTTACGTGTTTTTTGACTTTTGCGCACCCAGCACTGTTCATTGACGCAGCATCAAAGTAAATCTTAAAACAGCCAATTCTATATTCACCACAGTGAATTGAAAGGTGCAAAAAAACCGTTTATTATATCAAAACATAACAGTTTACGTGTTTTTTGACTTTTGCGCACCAGCACTGTTCATTGACGCAGCATCTACGTAAATCTTAAAACAGCAATTCTATATTCACCACAGGTGAATTGAAAGGTGCAAAAAATACCGTTTATTATACAAAACATAACAGTTAAGTGTTTTTTGACTTTGCGCACCCAGCACTGTTCATTGACGCAGCATCTACGTAAATCTTAAAACAGCAATTCTATATTCACCACAGGTGAATTGAAAGGTGCAAAAAATACCGTTTATTATATCAAAACATAACGGATACGTGTTTTTTGGACTTTTGCCCAGTCCAGATTTTGATAGACACCTTGCAGTTAAATTTGAATCCAGAAATTTGTTTTGATTAGAGGGATTTGAGAATAGCTGTGATTTGCCGTCTTTTAATAAGAGACTTCCAAAACTATTCCATACCTTCTCAAATTTTTATATATTTCTGAACATGGAGCGAAATGCAGGTGGTAAGCGAGCAAAGAGGGGGGTAGCACATGGAGGTAGAGGTACGAGAGAAGGTGCTCCTTCCAGTGCTGGCGACAACACGCATGCCAGCGATCGTCAGTTGCGGGACCGTCAGGCCTGTCATCGCTGGGTCGGCCCTGTGAATCTAAGTAACGAAAAATCGTCGCCAATCTGTCCTTCAGTGGTTAATGCAACCTGCATCTAGCAGTCTTACCTCCTCGTCCTCGCAGTCACGGCCACAAATGTCGTCATCAGCATCAACAGCATCCGTCCAACATGAAGCAGCCCAAATGTCAACTCGTGTACCCACCACTGTGGATAATCCATTGTCTGAAGACCTCTTTGATGACAAAATGCGGTTGGGGTCATAAGGCATGTTAAAAGATCCAGAGGATGATTTATCTTGCTCTAAACGCCCAGTTACTGATGCCATCAGAGGAGGTGAAGGAAGCCGGTCAATCGGCAAAAATCCCGGGGGGTTGCGGCAACGCCTTGCAGTGCCCCTTGCTTGTAGCCCGCAGCTCCCTGGATGCAGAAAGTCAGGACGACCAAGTCACCTGTGTTGATGATGATGATGATGACGACATTGCGGATCCATCCTGGTCTTTTCCGCAGAATTTGCTTGCGAGCGCTTCATCAGTGGACGAGGAGGAAGACGATGGGGTAGTGTCAATACGGTTCCCGCCACAAAAAGGGAGAGGGCGGTCGCAGAAGTCCGCTGATATGATTCCGCCAGCCACGGTCAGCGCAAACCCCGCTCCTCGCTTATCGCCGTCAAAAAGGTCCAGGACCTCTCAAGCCTGGGCCTTCTTTGAGCAAGCCTCTGATTCACCCAGCGATGTCATATGCCGCCTTTGCCGAAAACGCATAAGTAGAGGCAAGAACCTTAAGTGGTTAACCACCACCAACATGTCTAGTCACATGCAGCGAATGCATGAGTTGAAATGGAGGGAACACTTGGCCAAAAAAGGCCAGACCGACGCCGGGCCTCCAACCACTGTCACACCCTCTGTCTCCGCCTCCTCCTCCTCCGCCACCACCAAGCGTTCCTCAGCTGCCCATGTCTCTCAGAGTCATGATCAGGGATCAGCCTCCGCTTCAGCCTCCACCGTCGCCCGAGTACCACCAGCACCACCAGAGACCCATCCTACCCCTTCTCCTTCCGCCAGTTTGACGACCTGCACGCCGTACAGCGGCCAGTCTAGCAGCCAGCCTTCTGTCTTCCAGGTTTGGGAGCAGAAGAAACACTTTAACCCAAACCATCCCAAAGCCAAAAGCCTGAATGTCGGCATTGCCAGGCTTTTGGCCTTGGAAATGTTGCCTTTCCGTCTGGTGGACACAGATGGGTTCCGCCACGTCATGGGCCTCGCCTGCCCCCAATACCAGATGCCGAGCAGGCATTTCTTTGCCAGAAAAGCCGTCCCTGCCCTGGCCAGCCACGTGTCATCTAAAATTTCAAGCGCGTTGTCTGCATCTGTGTCCGGAAAAGTCCATCTCACCACCGACACATGGACTAGTAAGCACGGCCAAGGCCGCTATATCTCTGTGACAGCTCACTGGGTGAGCTGGGTGGATGTCTCTGGGGGTGACGGTGGCTCTCAGGCTCGGCGCACGCTCTTCAAAACCGCAGGGATGGTGCAGGGCTCTTTCCCCCAAGGTCCTCTGGTGGCATCACGTGCCCAGAGACACCAGGCCTTGTTGAAATTAATCTGCCTTGGAGACCGTCCACACACAGGTCAGGAGCTGTGGACGGCTCTAAGCAACGAGACCGAGCGCTGGCTGGGTGACAAGAACCTTGTGCCAGGCAAGGTGGTGTGCGATAACGGGCGAAATCTGCTGGCCGCCCTTAAGATCGGTAGGCTGGAGCACATCCCTTGCCTGGCACATGTCATGAACCTTGTCGTCCAGAAATTCTAAAGAGCTACCCGGGTCTGGACTGCCTGCTGAGGAAGGCTCGAGGTCTGAGTTCGCACTTCCGCCGTTCGCAACCCTGCTTCGTCCCGCCTGGCTGCGTTGCAGCGTCAGCTCGGCCTCCCCGTCAACCGTCTCATTGTTGACGTGGCAACACGCTGGAATTCCACCCTCCACATGCTCCAGCGATTGTGGCAGCAGCGCAATGCCATTACGCAGTACGAAGTGACACATGCCCTGACAAGCAGCGGTACGGACCTCGGGGTGTTGAACCACCGAGAGTGGAGGCAGGTGAAAGAGCTCTGCACCATCCTTGCCAGTTTTGAAGAAGCCACCAAAATGGTCAGTGCGGACAATGCCCTTGTCAGCATGAGCATTGTGGTGATCTTAGTTCTGGAACGATCGTTGGACACTCTGAAACAACAGTCCCGCCAGCGACGGAGGAGGAGACTGACACAGATGCGGACACGGAGCCTTTCTCTCTTCAAATCCAACAAGGCCCGACAGATTCACAATTTCATTCGGTGCTTCATTAGTCAGTGTTCGGGGTCCGGAGCTATGCAAGGTGGCCGCATAGCTCTCAGGGTCTGCAGATCATCTCAGGCAAGTCAGGGCTGTGTTGAAGCTGTGCCCGGAGGCAGCGGAAGGAGGAGGTAGGAAGGAGGTATTCCTAGACACCGATGTTACCGACCTCCGCTGCCTTGGAAAGAAGGTTGGCGCGATTTGAGGCGGAGGAGGAAGATGAGAGGAAGATCAGTTTGCTAGTGCACCTTCGGACCCAGAGGCTTGGAAATCAAGGCTACCATCTCTCACATGAGTGCTTGGATGCTCCATTTCCTCCCAAAATGATCCTCACGCATTAAGGGCCATCAAAATGAACAACAGTTACTGGGTGGCCACCCCCTGGATCCCCGGTACAAAACAAAAATCACACTTTTCCTTCCCACCACCCAAAATAGAGAGTAAAATGCAGGAAATGAGACCTTGCTATTGATCATACTGGAGACATCTGTTGCGTCTTGCTACACGTTCCCAAATGACACGGTGAACAACATCAGCGACATGACAGCAGTAAGAGTGGCCAAGTAGGCGTAGCGGACAGCAGCAGGCAAGGTGGCAGAAAGCCTAATGGGTTATCCTCTGGCAATCTTTGTATTACCACCTCCCGACGCATGCATGCAGGGCACACATCCAACACACAGAGAACAGCTTAAATCATGGTGCACGACTATCGGCGTCTCAACACCGATGTTTTTTGCATGTGTTCCGGACCCAATAGACTTCTGGGTATCCAAAATGGACGAATGGCCCTAGCTGGCTCGTCAACCCGATAGAGGTGTTTTCCTGCCCAGCAGCCAGCGCTAACTGAGAGCGTACACCTACAGCACAGCTGGAGGAGTCCATATCACAGACAAACGCATCCAGGACTAATCCACAGATAATGTGGATCGATTGACTTTCCCCATCAAGATGACGATCAGGCATGAATCTCTGATGATGATGTGGCCCCAATATTCCTAGGTCACCGATTAGTTCCAGTCTACTTGCACATTCCTTTTCAAACAGAAATGGCCTCTTGAAAACTTTAATTATAAAAAGATCATTTCTTACTGCAATTTTTAATTCTCTTTCCAACAGGTTCTATTTTGCTGTTTTTCTGTGAGGAGACAGAAAAAGACAGCAAGGATTCAAGACAACACCGAATTCCATTTACTCACTTAATCTTAAGAAGTTTTCGCATTGTCAATGGTTATGAGATCAGGAGATTGCTGTGAGATACAGCAATAATCATGGTCCTTTGAACAGAAATGTGGCTTCTAAGTGGCATTTCTATCTCCCTCACAATATTAAATATGCTGAGAAGTCATATTAATAATTCTTTGGGGTCCATGTACGCTGATGAGATACAGCAATAATCATGGTCCTTTCTGTAACAGAATAGTTGCTTCTATAAGTGGCATTTCTCCCTCAGCAATTTTTAACAGTGGCTGAGAAGTTCATTTATTATATAATTTTTTTTGGTACCTGTAGCTTTGAAATTGCAGCAATACAACAGGTCCTATAATAAAAAAAAGTTTGTTTTACTCTAACAGACATTATGATTCTTCACAATATGTACCAAATTGGCCTCAAGGGTCCATGCTTTGGAATTGTTTATTGGGGGCATTTTGCTGTGACGATGCAGCTAACAAACAGGTCCTATTCTAAAAAATATGGTTGTTTTATCTAAACAGCAGACATTTGTTTCTTCACAATTGACCAAAAGTGGCCTCAAGGGGACATGCTTTGAATTTTTGGGTGGCATTTTGCTGTGAACATGCAGCTATACTATAGGTCCCGTATTCTAAAAAATGTTGTTTCTAATAGACTAGTTGTTCTTCACAATTGTCAAGAGGATTGCTCAAGGGTGATGGGTGGCTGTCAGAAAACAGGAAAATAAGGTTAGACACTGTTAATAGGACACATATTGCAAAATGACTTGTTTTTGCAAGATCATTAACATAGCTAAGCAATCCCTGTATTGATAACAAACCCATTTAATACAATGAAAAAAAAGAGAAACACAAGACAAGTGGGATTCCATCCTATTTTAAAAAATGTGTTTTCTAGAATTAAAGTACTAAAAACTTGCAATGTACAAATATCTGTTAAGTAAATTCCTCTGAATTGGTACTAGGGAGGTACAGGAAAACTTGACCAAGATGTAGGTTATTCAGAGGACATGGAGTAATGGAGCACGGACAGAAACTAGTACAGAGACCCATTTCCACCAGTACGATGAGTAAAAAGAAAAAGAATGCCAATATAAAGGGCACCTTGGTGTAAACAGGAGCGTAACCACCATAATATCCAAGGGAAGCTCAATAGGTCCCACACTCATACGGAGGGTCCAGCCGCTCATAAACCCAGTATTGACTGTGTACAGAGAAGGCTGGAGTTCTCATACTTTCCGCTTCCGCACAACTGCTTCAGCCACGAGAGTTTTTCGTTGCTGCGGCATCAGGCAATTTAAACCTGTGTGTTAATAGAAGACGACGCCAGCCGGGCTTTCACCGCACCCCACTGATAAACATCCGGCCCCCTGGGTCATGCCTGTGGCCCAGGACCAGGTTATATCAATAGTCCCCGTGAAACTAAAATGGTGGTTGAAAGACTCCTTTTTCCCCGTGCACTTTTTAAAATGTGGGGGTCATGCAGGATTGGGGGCTTCAAGCGGAGCCCAGGACAGGTAGTAGTCAATGTCCAGTTGAAACAAAATGGTGGTTGTAAAGACTCATCCTTAGTTCCGGCACTTTTTAATGTGTTGTCCCGCAGGTTTGGGGCTCATGCTAGGTGGCCCGCAGGACCGAGTATAAGACAAATGCCCAGTATACAACTAAAATGGTGGGTTGAAAGACATCCTTTTACCGGCACTTTTTTAATGTGGGGGTCCATGGCAGTTTGGGGCTCATGCTTGCGTTCCAGGACAGGGATATTCAATGTCCAGATCAAGTAACAAGAGGTCAAATCCTACTGCCAACTGGCACTTAATAATTTGTGGTGATTGCAGGTTAAGGGTCCAACCAGTCTGTTGTACAAGACAGGGAAAAGTACAAAATTGGTCTGTGACCTTTTTTCTGTGACTTTTATAAACCTAAGTGTTGTTGCCTAAGATGTAGCACGTAAATCCATTTAGGACTGTAGGTGAATGTTATTTACAATTTCAGCTTCTCCAGCCTTGTTTGGGTTGTAATAATGAAAGGCATTGTTGCTCCCTCCCATAGACTTTTAATGGTCTCGTCGCCATAATACGATGCACTCAATCGAAAAAACCTTATCGGATAGCGTGGCCGACTATCTCTAACGATCGATCTCGATAGCCAACGCAAATCGCTCAACACTAGTCACCTACAATGTGAGAATAGTTTTTTATGATAATTTAACCTATCCCAATAGATTCAGAGAATGTTCTCTCGTGACACAATGTGATATAATTTCATAAGAGACATTTTTGGTTCCAATCATCTTGTTACATGGGAAAAATAAACAAAGTGTCATCAACAATTTACAGATTCTAATTTTTGCATTTTTTCATTTTCAAAGTTAAAAAATTCTGCATGCAAGAAGGATACTTATGCCACATAAACTAGTTTATAACTAGCATCTATCATATTTTAACTGTGTGTGTGAGTGTAGTAAAAATATAATATTAAATATATAACTATATATAATAATATATATATATATATATTTGAAAATTTTTAGATTTCCTATTTGATCATAACCATAAAGGCCCATCTACCAAAGGCCCATCTGACCTCAGTACAAATGGGAACCTATGCTATAAGTTACCTCTCTTGGTGTCTGTTCAGACCTCCACATTTCAGGGCGAGAAGATTCCAGCTATAGCCTGATCTGATTAAGAAACTTGTACAGATTGGTGGAGTGCAAAAAAACAAGATGGGAGCCAGCCACCAGTTCCCCATGCAAACAATCAGCACATCCATATTGAATCATGGATGGAAATAGCCCTTTGAGGAAATGCAGAACCTCAACAAGCCACTTTAAGTATAATGCTGTTTTAAAGGCAAGAGGTGAAAGCCCTGTAGTGAGGAAAAACAAAAGGCATTAAAACTCAGGAAAGTTGAGCAGAAGAATCCAATAATGCTAGAAAAGAATAAAAGGAGCATACCTCCTTGTGTGGTATTATAGCAAAAAGATAGCAGAAATATAATGACACGCAGAAAAAATGATACGCAGATTCCTGAGCCACAAAATGTTACTAAAGTGCATCAGAAAAAACTTGATGAAGCCAAAGTGAAACGCGTTGGTTTCCAATAAAGTAATTTCAATTGTTTTCTATCGGTGTCCGAGTACTGCGTGTTCACTTGCCTTACCTAACCAGCCAGTTAGGTTTCTCGTGACCAGATGTTGACCATAATCGGTATCGTTTAAGCTCAACCTATTGCCGGAACCACGCTAATTAGGAATGGCAAAAATCTGCAGGACAACCCCTTTCTAAAGTCCTTGTGTTGACAAGGCATTATGCCGATGGAAAGTTGTGCCTCCAGATTCTGACGCACAACATAAATAGATGAATAAGTAGCCAGTGCAAATTGCTCTTATCTGCCTATCTACTTTTACCCAACACGAGTGGTGTGCAGTGTTTCTTTTTTATTTTTCTTCTTTTAACTAGAAAAAATGAGACACACCTGACCCAAAATCTCAAATCCAAGGGAATAATAAACTAAAAATTTGAACCTCCAAAGAGGCTAAACAAAAACCCTAAACCATATGCACTAAAAAGGTTTAAAAGAGAGGATTGCTCTAAAGATATTAATAAAATGCTAATTTATTGCATGTACAACACGAAGGTCAGACAGGACGCATTTCGGGAGGACACATTTTTTCAACTGAATTAAAATGCATCCTGTCTGACCTGTATATCATGTTGCATGTGCAATAAATTGTCATAACACTTAATATTTTTGACTTCTTGACATTCCTTAGCTTTTGAAAGCTCCAATAAGACCGGTCCTTTAGCCCAATCAGGAAGGGCAATCATGAGATGATTAATGGTCCCCAGTAGCTTCGGCAGATAACCCATTCTTTTGATCTGGGAGAACAACCTGAGCGCCTTCAAAGATTATTGGGCCATTTAATGTAGCTGCACTTTAAAGGGGTTGTCCATGTCATAGAAAAAAATATTATGATCCAGGGGCCTCATTAAAACAAAAAGTCTTTACTCACCTACATCTGGTCCACTGTTTCACTGCCTCTCCCCAGTCTTCTGTTTACATTCTGTCACATCAAAATGGGCATGTCATCGCTGAAGCCACTCATTTACATCACCATTAGGAAGTCATCAGCTCCGAACTGTGATGTTAGTAAATACACGTGACCGCTGCAGTCAATCAGTGGTTGCAGCAGTGATGTGCCTGAACGAAAGTGTACAGAAGACCAAGGAACGTCAGTGTTGAAATCGGGTACTGGAATGGAGTAAAGAGCTCCCACACTCGGATACTTATGGAACTGCTTATCTTCTTTGTGGAGTAAATAGGTAATGGCAGAATGATGGTCAAGGACACAGTCAGAGAAGCCATTGAGGTGATATTCCATTTTACTGACACCTATGTCTCGCATGTCATGCTTAGAGTTCTTTTCTATAGGTATCTTCAAGTCTGGTGACCAAATGCTCAAAGTCCTTCTTAGTAGGGGTAGATTGAATGTAACTGCAGTATCCACTTCTGTTCCTCTATATGATTTCAGGAATACATTTCTGACCGTTGAGGAGAGATGAAGACTTGAAACTGGGGCTAGTGATGGGGGTCTTTGGGCAACAGTAGACCTAGAGGAGATAGAATAAGATGATGCTGAGTTTAAGGGCATGTCCCCACTGCACGGGTTTTCGGACGGTTTTTCAGCCGATTTGCGGTTTTTCAGACCGCCTGAAAAACCGGCTGAAAATGAGCACAATTGTGCTCTATGGAAAACCCGTGCAGCAGTCCCCACTGCATGGGTTTTCCGCCCGGCGGTTTTGTCGCCGGCGGACCAACGACAAAACATTGAACATGCACAATCTTCCGTCCGGTGTCCGGACGGAACATGTGCATCTCAAGGGGAGGGGGGAGGGCTGTTCTTCGCTCATCGCAGAGAAAAGCCATCCCCCCCGCGGTCGTGGGGACGGCCGCAAAACCGGACAATTACCGGCCGGCAAACCGGCCGGTATTTGTCCACTGCCATGTAAACGGCCCCTAAGGATTTGGGGTTCTAAAGATAACATCTGGTTTCAGATTATTTCTTTTTCATACATTGTCTTTACAGGCTCTATCTATAATGCCAAATATTTCAGTGATCTTATTCACTTGTAGTGTTACTTCTAGGCTTATAGTTTCATGTTTTGGTCTTATTCACTGCATATAGTATAGGTCATTTTTTCAGCATGTCCTATCCATCCAAAACAATTTGGAGTGGATTTATCAGTTGATGTATGCTCAGTCTTCTACCATGTTTGCACCATAATTTGAGGCTTATTGCTGGTTTTACACCACTCTCACCTAAAATGTGATTGTAGCCCAGCAGGAGGGGATATGGCCACCTGCAGTATGACACATTCACTAGAATTTACATGGGAATGTGGCATGAAGTATAGCTTTCAGTCTCTGGCACATGGACCGATGAAAGATGTTCCAAATATGCTAAGAGGCATACACCCTTTAATACATTCAGTGCATCTTACTTTAGCGCTGTTTCCCGCCTTCATGTTTACACAATTTTATACTATACTTTCTAGCTCTGTTACAGATATATGTGCATCTTGTTTGCACTAATGTTTATTTAGGCAACATTCACATGCTGCTCTATTTTACCTGACAGAACTTGTGACAGTGGTATTTTTATCAAGAAATGCAATTAGCATGCTACTATTTTTTTTTAGTTCTGTTCTCAATTCTTAAAGAACCCCCTGTTTGTTCAGTGGCTGAGCAGTAAGTATTCTGCTAATGATTAGGGGGTGTTCACATCCGCTATCTGCGGGACGTACTTTGGCGGCGCGTAATTGCGCTGCAATGCGCCCGAGTTATGGCCCACAAATACGGTAAAATCGTAGCACTCATTGAGTGCTATGATTTTACATTGTATTCCCCAGCACGTACTGAGCACCTAGAGAAAGAAGTGACATGTCACTTCTTTCTGGGGAAAGGGAGGGTGTATGGAGACCGGGCCGGGGTTCTTTATAAGTTTGCGCTGGCCAGCTCGTACTTCTAAAACAGCATGAGTATAGCGGTGTAAACAGTACATGCCATGTGAACCCGGTCTTATCTTGTTAGATGTTTCCATCTAACACAAAGAAACAATAAATTGTACAGAAACCAAAAAAAAAAGAGCAAGTAAGAAACATTTACAACACAAAGTACAAAAGATCCTTTGTTAAAATTCAGGTCTGTACATTTGGGATGGGAGGGGGTTACATAAGTCCAAACCAAGTACAGAAGGAGAGTGGACCCTGGCTGTGAAGACTGAGGGCCACATGTATGAAAACTGTCTAGGTCTAAAATTCACTTTGTTGTCCATAGCAACCAATCAGAGTGCCCCATTCATTTCATATAGTGCCTGGAAAAAAGGAAGGGGCGCTCTGATTGATTGCTTTGGGCAACAAAGTGAATTTTAGACCTAGACAGTTTTACTATATGTGGCCCTTAGAATCTGAAAGGAAGGATTTAGACAGTAAGTGAGGGGGGGGGGCAACTTTTTATATATAGTTTTCCAGTCGTTTGTTAATATATTACATCTCTACCTTTAAATGTCTACACACAATGGGCGACATGTATGAACGGGCTTTTCACCTGTTTTTGGGAGTAAACTGCGCCTCCTGGCCCGAATCCCCCTGTCGGATGCAGGGATTCAGTTGTAGGCGCAGTGTTCGCCACTTTCAGCTGCACCCCGCATGAAGGGGCGGGCGCAATGTGGGCGTTCCGGGGCGGGAGGCGGCGCGCTCGAAAACCCCGAGGCATGTACGATGGCGGCTCGCCAAAGCGCAGCGCAATGCAGCAATCGGCAGCTCTGACAGGCAGACCTAGTTTATTTTGGTCTAAAATGCTCCGGGGGCGGCGAAGTGAAGCAAAAACGGATCATGCGAGGAAGCATATAAGAAGATCGCAAAAATCTCGGGCGCGCCTCCGCTCCGTGTAGCATGGAGTATGCTTCCAAAAAATCGCCTTTATAAAGGCGGAAAACAATTTTTCAGAAAAGAGCTCAACCTCAAAAATAAAAAATATTTTTAAAAAAATCACTTTTCCAAAAATCGAGAACGGCGCAATATTCAGGAATTAGGATATTGCAAATTGCCGGGAAAAATAGTAATTCAAATTCTAAAGCTTTTCTCGGGTCGGCTAAACCAGCCATCAAAAGGAGCGCAGTGAACCATTAACCCCCTTTAAATATGGGGAATTTGAAAAATCAAAATCAAAGGGGGGGACATTCAAAAACAGTAAAAAGCGAAAAAGACTGATTGGCTGGCTAGCGGGGGTTGGCATCCCGCCCAAACAGAGCGCGGTACTTCCCCATTTTATCTAGGGGAGATGGGGCCAATGCAATCTCGGTCTTAGCGCCGTGCGGCATATATGAATAAAAAAAAAAAAAAAATTTTTAGCCACCCCAGCTCACCAACACTCTTTTTCGTATTTTTTCTGTATTTTGAACTTCCCCCTTTGATTTTTTTTGGGCAAAACTTCCCATAGGTAAATGGGCCTTTTCGCTCCTATTCTGTTTGGTTAATTTTCCTCCATAGCTTATAATGGTCTTTGTCGCTTCCTATTCTGATTGGACAATTCTCCTCCATACTTATAAGGGGTCTTTGTCGCTCCTATTCTGATTGGCTGGTTTATGCCGACCAAGAGAATAGCTTACAGAATTTAATTACTGTATTTCCCGGCAATTCTCTTGCAATTCACGATTTTAGCGCCGGTCTCGGCGACAAACGCGTTGTTCGGGATTGAATTGATTTATGTTTATAAATTTTTTGAGCTCTTTTTCAGAGAATTTTTTACATTTAATAAAATGTTTTTTTTATTCAAACTCCATGCCGCACGGCGCGGAGAGCGAGATTGCTTGCCCCATCTCTCCATAGACTACAATGGGAGTAGTAGCTCGCGCTCTGATTGGCTGCGATAGCCAAGCCAACGCTAGCTCAACCAATCAGCTCTTTTCAGCATTTTTACTGTATTTTGAACTGTCCCGCCTTTGATTTTGATTTCTGATTTGCCAGTTTCTGCTGACCAATGAGAATAGCTTTCAGAATTTGAATTACTGTATTTCCCGGCAATTTCCAATATCCGAATTCTTGATGTAGCGCCGTTCTAGATTTTTGGAAATTTTTTTTTTTTTATTATTTTTTTTTTTGAGGTTTGAGCTCTTTTTCGGAGAATTTTTTCCCGCCTTCATAAAGGCGATTTTTTTATTCATACTCCCAGGACATCTTTAATGAATTTCTCGCTGTTCTCCAGCCTGTCTCCCATGGGGATACATGTGAGGCGCAGTCCCGCACAGCGCCCATGCCCCCCGCGCTGCGCCCATGTCCCCTCACTGGGGCCCCCCCACACTGGCGAGGCGCAGGGAACTTTTCCCCCGCATGTATGAGCGCACCTCCTGGGCCCCACGGCGAATCTTAGACGCAGCGCCGCACTGCGCCTAAGTCCCGCACTGCGCCCCAAACACTGGCGAGGCGCGGCTGACTTTTGCCCGCATGTATGAGTGCACTACCTCGGGCGGCGAATCATAGGCGCAGCGCCGCACTGTGCCTAAGTCCCGCACTGCGCCTCAAACACTGGCGAGGCGCGGCGGACTTTACATAGGATGTATGAGCCCGCCCCAGTGCCGACATAAATCAGGCGGAAAGGTGCGCCCCGACGTGGCGAGATTCACACATGACGCCCAATGTTTTAAAGTCCTTTCTAAATGCTAAATATGGTAATAATATAAAAGCAAGAAAGAAACTTTCTTCTAGTGTAAACATTCAGTCCTGAGGGAAAGGAGAGGTGGCAGATTATTTTTCTACTCTTTTCGCAGTCCCTCTTATTTTAAACCTATGAAAATCAATTATTTGGTTCGATATAAATAAAGTCTCATGAATGCAACCTCTTTATTAGATAGATGATAGCGCGATGATCAGCTTATAATCATGTGTCAGTCTTCTCGGACCCTCAGTGATCAGCTGTTTTCAATTGGAGATCCCATTTGGTGACCACTACCAAAGAATTAAGCAGTTCCTGACTGGGCCATTTATCCCCTATCTCCCCCATGTGCATGCAGGTTTGAATGCTATAATGCTTTCTCACACTCAGTTATTCTACTAATTTTTTTTACCATGACACATTGAGCTTTATTTTTATATAATTTTTACAATCATTTTCTTTTTATTTTAAAATATTAGGGAAAACAGTAAAAAAAATTAAGATCTGTTTTTTACATTTTTTTTGTATTTATTTTTTAACAGCAGAAGTGGCGCTAAAATAAGTTATGTGTCACTCCATCACAGACATTTGTATATAGGTGATTTAGAGTTTTAGGGTTGTCGAGCTAGGGATAAAAGTTGTAGCAATGTTATTTTTTGCATGTGTTTTTTATTATTATTTTATTTTACATATTGTGCCCTTCATAAGATCAAATAAAGATCTTGGGGGAGGAGGGATTTTTTTTCCTGATTTCCCCTTCAACTGGGGGCTGATGTATTAGCTTCAGTTATAGTGGAAATACAGGGGAACCAACCCTCTGTACTCACTGCAGAGCTGATCTAGGTCTGTTAAGACCCAGCAGCATCTGCAATGGTCACATTTCTGCAGGCGCCAGGAAGTTGTGAGGCTCTCTACTAATCTGTATATAGAACAATTGAAAAGACTGAGACAGTAACAAACCATTCCTGCCTTCTCAGTGGAAATCCAGCTAACACTGACCACTGCACACTCTGTACAGACGTTTCAAAATGTTTGTGCAGAGATGAACATCCACTGCCCGGACTTTTATTATCTATGGGCAGCCGGCAAGTAATTATTGGGTTCATGAAATCAAATGGAGTAGTAGTAACGGTGTAGAAAAATTAAAAGGATATGTAATGATTGATAATTTTCTTGTTTGTTATTTCAATTATTTACGGTAGATGTTCTGTAAGTTTGACCCAGGAAAATGTTGCCCATTAGTAGAGACTTGCATTTAGGTAAAATGCTACCTGTTTTATTTGATTAATGCTTCAAACTAAATGAAATACAATAAAACCTTAAAGGGGTTTTCTCAGTACAGGCTTTTGCAGGCCTCTTGAGCTCTCTCTGTCTCTTACAACTTCAAATACAGGGCATTTCTCTCCTCCCAGTAGGCGGGACTTCCCTTCACTGAAGACTAGTGACATCATCACACCCCCTCCTTGCTCCCTCTTTAGTCGTCATCATCATTCTGTGTGAGCAGTGGAAGGGAGAGGATGTCACCGATCTGCAGAACTCCTGCAATGGTCAGTTCTCATGCCTGGAGAGTTGTCACCTCAATCCCAGGCTCCTTGTAACCAGAACACATCAGCCTGAACTGATGAAACAAATGTGAAAAATGTACTCTGCTACCACCCTCTGTTATCAGGCAAAAGGTAGAGGGGAAGCATAATGCATAAGGCTGTGTTATATGGGGAGGGGTGGTAGTGAATCTAACAGCTAGAGACTCAGTATTTGCACAGATCCTTCACATAGAGCTATCACTGGGAGAGGAGCTCAGGCAGTCTTTATTACACAGCACAGAGAGAGTGAAATACAATGAGAACACAGACAGCACAGAAAGCCAGTTTGAGGTTTTTTTTTCCACACAGCTCAGAGGTAAAAGAGTACAGGCAGCCAATCACAACACAGAGGGCGTGTCCCAACCAGGGGGTATGTCGCGACCAGAACTGAACTGAATATCAGGTAGCTAATCATGTCAAAGGGGGCATGGCCCAACCCTAGGCTTCAGATTTAGCTCTTGACATTCACAGATTAGCTTTATAGCTGCTATACTAAATGATTTAGTTAAGCAACCAAGGACAACACCCCAATAGCTCGTTAGGCTAGGCCTCTGACGTATCTGGCCTCCTATCATATCTCGATCACTCTCCAAATTCTATAATACATACCCAGAAACCACCGGAACGAGAGTATATGATCAAAAATGTACAAAATCTTTATTGAATAGACAATAATTAAAATCATTAAAAATATGAGGTACAAAATCACCAAGTGTATTTGATAATAATAATCAA
>JAODAL010070126.1:0-16057 GCA_025379985.1 Phyllomedusa bahiana
CGGCGGCAGTCATCTGCGTGTCATACTAAAACTCAACATTGTATGAAGACCAAACCAAGCTCACCTCTGGCATATTTAAGCATGGCACGACGTTCTACAGCACCCTGCAGGTCTGTGCAGCCTGGAAATAGCTGCTTTTTAACGCGATTCGTCCCGAAGTAATTCGGACCGAATTTATTTTTGTCGGAAAATTCGGCGAAGTGACCGAATCTAATTTTTCAGAAATTCGCCCATCTCTAATATTGATAATCAAAGTGGAGTTTTGCACCTAACAAATAGACCTTCAGTTATTAGAAAAGATCTGTATCCTAATATGAGTTCAGGCTGCCCAATATCCAAGTAATATTTCAACAGTAAACTGTTAATAATAAAGCTATTGCAATGCAATGTCTGCAATACAATATCCAGTATTCTTTAAAGAGCTTGTCTGTGTTCGCCCGCACGCACCCACCCCACCCCCTCCGTGACTTTACAGCGGTAGATGCTCCTTTAAAATTCTCTGCCTAACTACCTAAAATCTGCAAATCTCTGATCTAACTGAGTTCTAAGGATCACAGCTAAAAGTAGAGCTGTCTCTGTGAACAAATAGAATAATTTCGCTGAGCTGTTTGCACAGAGGCAGAGCGCACGTCCTACTGCTTTGATTTACTGACACACACTGATCATGAACAGGAAGGGCTGTTCTATGTAAAAACGAGGTCATGTGATTTTTCCACCATCGCAACCGTACACATCCCATCATGACGTCGCACACACATCTCACCCTGCTCTATTCTGTAAGCTGCTTTGCTGGTCGCCACAATGACAGGAAGCGCCGAAAATGGCGCGATCTTAATAGATTATGCACAGATTTTAACCTAAATTATCACGTGATGTAAAAAATCCGATCAACGTAAATACCGTGCCGATTTCAACTTTGTCGATAATAATCGCTCAACACTAATGGCCACGTTTGAGGATGCATATGTCCAATCATCTGAATATATCACAAATATATTGTGCTGGCAAAGATACGTCGATGACGTGTTTATTCTATGGAAGGGCACTGAGAGTGAACTAGATCTGTTCATGAACTATATTAACAAGTGCCATCCCTTAATCGGCTTTACATTAACTAAGCATGAGAGTACAATTCAGTTTTTAGATGTAGAGATTACCAAGAGGGACAATCAAAGTACGTTAGAGACTACACTTTTTGTAAAATCTTCTGACCGCAACAATACACTGCATAGGGCCAGTTATCATGCCCCTCAAACTTTTTCTGGTATCCCAGAGGGTCAATTTTTGCGTGCCAGAAGAATATGCTCTAGTGATCAGAGGTATAGTGAACAGAAAGAGAGATTGATTACTAGGATTGTAGACAAGGGTTATAAAGTTGACGAAGTGAAGAAAGTAGGTGAGGAGGTCAGCAAGGTGAATAGAGGAGACACGATGCAAGTGAGAAATATTGTGAAAGAAGATGATAGATGTAATTTTGTGTCAACGTATGGAAAACATTCTAGACTCATACGTCGAGCTGTAAATCGTTATTGGCAGATCATACAAAAAAGATGAAAAATATGGGTATCTATTTAAAAAGAAACCTAGGTGTATATTCAAAAAGGGCAAGACAATAGGAGATCAATTAGTTCGATTGGATTTCAAACAATTAAAAACTAGGCAACAAAAATTATGGACAACGAAACAGGGAACCTTTCCATGTATGGCGTGCATTAATTGCAGTGCCATCATAAAGGGCTGTCACGGCTGGCCCCTCTCCCCACGGTGCGGGCGACGGGCGCAGTCGTGACTCGCTCGCGTCCCCGGCTGCGGGGACGAGTGGCGCCGCTGTCCGCATGTCGGGCAGCGGGCGCACTCGCTCCCCTGCGAGCTCCACCTTCCCCAGCCACACTCCTGTCTCCGTGCACGTCCCGGCCGGCTGCTGTGCGCGCTACAGCTCCCGGAAATTTAAAGGGACAGTGCGCAGGTAATTGGTTTAACCGGCCGCTGACCCTATATAACCACTCCGCCCCCGGCCTGCCTTTGCCGGATCTATTGTGCCTTGTGCCGTAGAGAAAGCATTACTGTGTGCGTTCCTGACCTATCCGTGTTTCTGAACTCCTGCTACGACCTCCGACCTCGAACCTCTGCCGCCTGCCCTGACCTTATGGCCTGTCCACGACTACGTCTGCGTTTTACGATTTGGTACCACGCTCACCCTTGGCTGCCATCGCAAGCAAGTCACGCCAGTGGAAGCGACCTGGTAGTTTCCCGCCGCAGCAAGTCATTCCCGCTTTGCGGCGGGCTCTGGTGAAAACCGGGTGCTACTTAGACTCCGCTCCCTGGTACGGCTTACACCATCGCTTGCGCTGGCCCAGAGGATCCACTACCATAACAAGGGCCCTAATATTATGCATCCTACCCAAGCTTGCGAGATTCCGTTGCGTGGATATCACACCTGAAATAGCAGAAATGTGATCTACGCACTGAAATGTCCATGTGGGAAATTGTACGTTGGGCAGACTAGCCGCCCCGTTAAGCAGAGATTAAATGAACACAAGTCCATGATACGAGTTTATTTGAAGAAGACGCAGGATAGCAGAGAGCAGGAAACTAACAAGTATGGTGAAACAAATGTAGCACGACACTTTAAGGAGTTTAGACACCAAGTCAGCGATCTAAAATGGTGCGTCCTAGAAGAGGTGTTTGGAGGTGAGGGTGATATCGGTCCTTTGCTTCTGAAACGTGAAGCATTTTGGATGGACAGGTTAGGGACATTAATCCCTAAGGGATTAAATGAAGTCTTTAGTCTAAAATGTGTTTTATAAAGGCAACTGTTATGTATTGTATTGTATAGGTATTTCATGTGTTAGAATTTGTGTAGTATCGTAGTTTCTATGAATGAATGATCATGTGATGTTGCCTTGCTATATAAAGAGAAACCTGTCACCAACAGCGCATGCTTGAAAAAGGAAGTTGGTCTTCCGAAACGTTGCTAGGATGTGCGGGCTTTCACTTTAGCTCTGTTGAGGGTCTGGTTTCCATTACCGAGGACTCAGGGTCTTCCTATTCCCTTTTGGAAGACTGAACAAGAGGACTAAGTCATTTCCACTATATCAGGTTTTACTAGTTTTCTTTATATAATATGGAGACAGGTCCCCTTAAATGGGGTGTTCCAACACTTCAAAATGCTTGTTAATCTGTCAGGACATGATAAAAAAATAGCATATTTACCTCCTGGGCTCTTGTTCCGTTGCAGTGGCCGTGCCAGTGATCTCAACTGTAGCTGTGAACGTTCATCATTCACGTGACAGGTGCAGCCATTCACAGGTTACAGCGGTCTTGTGCATGTGATATTTTGGCCTGTGATTGGCTGCACCTGTCAAATGAACGTTCACAACAACTACAGCCGGATTCACCGTGACCAATGCGGGAGCAGAATGAGAGCATCCTGGAGGTAAGTACTATTGCTGTCATTTATTTTTCATTATGACCCACAGCAGATAAATGAGTATTTTGAAGTGTTGAAAAACCCTGTTAAGGTAGGTCAGAGCATGTGTCCAGCCCATGCCTGTTTCATTATAGAAAATGTTACAATATTGCACCATTTTAGTAGGCTAGCAAAAAAGGGGGCAGAGGAAGTAGACTATCACCCCAGGATTAGACTTTGTAAGGATTATCCTGTAGCCATGGAGACCCATAGATCTACAAAGGTGCTCTGGATACAATATAGTAAGATATCTTAGTCTAGGTTACTTGCAAAGCATAAACTTATCTGATGGGGCAAAATTGTGGTCTGTTGGGCCATTCATTTTAGGTTGTGCCCAACTATTCAAATTCAATTTATAGCAGTTATTCTGTATAACCTGGAGCCCCCAATGTCACCAAGCTTAGTTATCTGAGCAACAAGGTTTTCCTTAACAATATAACACAGTTGTCTGGTAGATTTTGCTGAAAATATTTTCAGTGAATGAAGAGAACTACTTAATAATTCAAAAGCTTTCAGCAGAAAAGCATTAGGTTTTATGTGGTTTCCGTTTCATTGCTTTGCTGGATCTGCATTTTTAAAGACAAGTTCACTTTGCAAACCATTAAGAAAGGGCAGAAATCAGGTGTCTGTTCGACTGGCTTATGACATTGTATGCTCTCTAAGGTAATAGGGGTAGAAGGACAGATGTAAAAAAGTATATGTTCATAAGTGGCTTCATGAAGCATGAAAAGTGCCACTAGCATTGTCCGAGTAATTAAGACAATATCTTCAATCCCACTTTAAACATGCTAAATGATTTGAAGAATCCCCTATATAATAAAAAGCTGATGTGGTGCTCAGTTGTTTGCCCCAAGTCCAAACTCTCCTATACTCCGCTATCAACATTTTGTGGAAATGTATAATTATATGCAGACAATTAAAAAAAAAAAAAAAACTGTTTTGGTACATACAGTAAATGGGGGTCCCTCCTTTTATTAAACCTATATCCCCTCATGTGGCATATGGACACGGGTCATCAGACAACCACTTTAAAATAAATTCTACTGTTGTTTAAAAAAAAAAAAAAAGTCGATATATAATAATTATTACACTAAAGCAATTTTGGGTCATGAAATACACAATGTTGTCATATATTCTTATACAAAATAATAATGAAGGCATATCTATACTGATATTTAGCTGATCAATATGGATTTCTGAGGTGTCAGCCGACACAAATCACACACTGGTGACCTATCCATCAATGTGTTTCTTCTTGAATAATCTACTTTGTTAGAAATGGTGCCGTATTCCTGTAAAAAAGAAATGCACTATAATAATAATAATCTTTATTTATATAGCGCCAACATATTCCGCTGCACTTTACAATTTGCACTAAAATTTTGTTAGGCTGAGTTCCCATGTAGCAATAGTGACCTCTATATATGCTATATATGCTGCTGCATTTAAAGCCACCTGAGGTTGGAATCGCACATGCAACTCTTTGCTGTCATAAAAAACAGCATAAAACTTGCACGTGTGAAATTCACATACAGTTACATAGTACGGTTGAAAAAAGACACGTGTGCATCAAGTTCAACCAAGGGTGGGGAAAATGTGGGTGAAGGGAGTGGAGACAAGGATTACAAGCCCAGCCTCCCCACTGGTTGAACGCCCTGAAACCCACAAGGCAAGAACCAATCTGCTCCAGGGGAGAACCCATCTCTGACCCCAGAGCCGCCACCAGACAGAATCCAGAATTTTACATGGCTACAAACGTATTATTATTCTTTAGTTTCAGATAGTTATCAAAGCCTTTCTTGAAACTCTCTACAGTTCCTGCTGTGACCAGCTCCTCAGGCAGCTATTTCACAAATTCACAGCTCTTACAGTGAAGAACGCCCTTCTCCTCTGGAGATTGAATCCTTTTTCCTCCAGCCGAAGGGAATGTCCCCTTGTCTTTTGAGGGGGCTTTACATGAAATAGTTTTTTCCCCATACTTTTTGTAGGGACCATTTATATAAATTAATCATGTCCCCCGAAGCCGTCTTTTCTCAAGACTAAATAAGTTAAATTCTGCTAACCTCTCCTCATAACTGCTCCATTCCCCTTATAAGTTTGGTTGCTCGTCTTTGCACTCTCCATTACATCTTTTCTAGAAACTGGGGCCCAGAACTGAACAAATAACATTTAAAACTCATATAAAACTCAAGAGAACATGAGAGAGAACCACAGGCAGTCTGTATTTTGAACCTACACTCTCAGTTATAGCAGATATGCACACCACAGTGCCAAATATGTATACATGGTTCAATCAAATACCTAAATGTAATGTGATGCTAATAGCAGTAAGAAGGAGAAAACACCACTCTCAAATGAGAGACCTCAAGTTATATTAAATAAACAATGTGAAAAATCCAAAACTAGAAACAACAAAAGAAAGGAATATCACAGTAAATAGTTTAATACTTTTAATAGTATAATAAAAAAATCCACAGAAAAGATAGACTTGGCATAGATTAGCACCACATTGCCTGAAACGTCACAAAAATCTAGTCATCAGTCCGATATCCATAAAGGCTATAGCAGATGCCCAAGCTGTGATGGGCGATTGCTCCAACAAGAGTGGCCCCACAAACTTTACTTGTTACACCCTAAAAATTTCCCTAATGCTATAAATTATACAGCAACAATATTCAATTTACTGTGAGTTTCAAAATATTGACATACATTGAGAAGAGCCCAAACACATTTTGTTCAGCAGGAGCAGGACTCATCAGTGGGAACACATAAATGTAGGTATTCAACAGCAACAAGAAGGGTAGACTGGGGTAAGGCTAAAGTGCCCAAATGGAGCTATAGCCCCATAAGATGACCCAAATGTCAGCATTAGAATCAATTAATGGTCCCAATGAAAGGACCTACCAAAGAACAGGGTCATAGCCACACCAAGGGGAGGAAACAGATGGAAAAACACCTTGTTTAAAAGATAAATGGGTAAGACATGGTACCCACCAATGGCCTACCACATCCACAAGGTGAGTATGTGGAAGAGTACAGCTGGCGGTGGTAGCATTATGGTCTGGGGAAGGTTTTCCTGGCATTTTCTGGACCACTCATCCATGTGGAAGGTACTCTGAACTGATTTGGGGATGAATCTATCCTTACAGATCACATACTCTCATACATGCTGACTATCTTCCAGCAAGACAATCCAACATGCCACACAGAAAGGTCTAACATTGGTTGGAAGAGCATGACCAAGACTTCAAAGTACTATCCTGGCCACATAATACTCCAGACCTGAACCCAACTGAGAATCTGCGGGACAACCTAGATCCTCCCCTACACACCCTCCAGCAGTATTGGAATGCAGTCAGCAGATACCTGTGACAATAAAATGGGATATAATTGAGTCACTACCAGCCGATCTAGCTGCTGTCCATGCTGCACACAACAGTATATATATACAGTATGTGTGTTTATGTGTATAAACACACATATCCACAATATTACCCCATTTGCGTCATTAAACATAATCCTGCCTGTTCTGTCCCTTACACATGTAAACTACAGCCTGATGATGAATTGTATCTGAATATAATTTTTTTATACCCATCATTCGTCAGGGTTGCGTACGTTTTTAGCTGCTGCAGCCAGACAAAGGGTACGTTCACATGGCATAATTGCGGGGTGCGTTTTGTGGTGTATTTGCCCTTTAATACGCTCTCTATGAAAGCTATGAATTACCATGTCGTCTTCTCCGGCGTACAATCCGATGGTATTGTACGCTGGAGGAGAGAAGTGACAGTCCCCCCGATAGAAGCCGCAGTTCTTGGGGCGTGAAAAATGCCGCGTGAACCCCGTCCTACTGAGCAAAACTTAACACAAAGGGCCCGAGCCCCGGATGTTTTGGGACCCTAGCAACGCCCCTGCTTTCAGGGCTGTTTCCCGTACTGCCCACTGTGTTCTCTGTTACAGTGAACTTGGCTGTTGACGGTACCTTGCAAGTCCTACACTATCACTGGCTGATAGGCAGGAGATTCTCTTCTCGGGAATACCAACGGTCTCCAGCTGCAACTATGGGGGAGCTTGCAATAAAACTACTTGGAACAGAACTAACTAGAAGCTGACAGGCTTTTCCTTTTAGCTGTGTAACTCTGCAGCTCCTTCCCTTGTCTGCACAATAAGCTGCTGCCCAATGTAAGCTATTTCCCTCTAACGATTAACTCTTTCACCTCTGTTTAACTAGTCTTCATAAAATTATATACATTTGTTCATTTATACACCTTCCAACCCTACATTCATACTGTATTGAACATTAAGGCTTTAGAATAAAGCTTTACATTTCTCTAGGTATGCTCAATAAAAATAATGGTTTCTACATATAAAAAGGAGCCTGATTTTCTACATGATCTTAAAACAAAAGGAGATGCTTCAAGGTGGGAAGTGTAATTAAAGAATATTAGGAGTCCTTTTTGTTTAAAGATACTGAGACTATTTGTTGAGAACAGATGTTACAAATCTCTAAAGCCTTTTCCCCAGCTCCTCAAGCATGGAATTACAGTAAGCTTAAAATATTTCCTGGCATTGGACTGGTCCCCTTAGGAAAAGAGGAGCTTAAACATGGAGAGGGAGCAGGTAGTAAGTTTAGAGGAGCAGACATGGAAAGAATAAATAAACAAATTATTGGAATCTATTCTCCTCTTCTGTTGACCGCTCAATGAGTCCAGTCTTTTCACTTAAATTGACTTTGCTATGGATAAGTTGATGCTTTAGGGTACTTGAACATCCCTCCATTCTAATAGTCGAGTTTAGGAATGCTTGTAAATAAGATAAGGAAAATTCTCCTGCTATTTGAAATAGTTTTATAATGTATTGACCTAAAAGTATAGTAGTACATTAGGTAAAGTTTATAATGTTGAAATAGTATATAGTTATACCAAAGGTACAGATAGATTTGTACTTCAAAGCTGCTGGTTGAATAAAGCTGAATATAAAATAATTAAATACAAAAATAATAAAAATTATGGCAGAAAGGATTGATTTCATGGTTGTGAAATGTTTCTGCTGTCACCAGTCTGTTTTCATCATCCATGTTGCTCCCCGATAACTATGGCTAAGACTCTAATAATTCCTTCAAACAAAAGTGATTGGCCACATCAAGCTCTACGGGCTTAAAGAGATTTTGCCACGAAGTAAAATTGATGTGGAAAGCTTGCAAATGAAATAACAAACATTTTCACCATTCATTATTATTAAAAATTCTGCCATGAATAAGGAGTTCTGTTAGCTCCCAAACGCATCGGCTCTGATGCAAGGAATCATTGACTAATATGTCTGGATTTTTATCTTTCTATAATAAAGGTTGGAAATTTTTTTACTTGTATACGGAAACAGAAACGCGGGTTGCCGTGCTTTCTTGTTTGGTATTAATACTTCTGCCCCGTTTTTGTGTTAGCGGCTCCTTTAGTGAGCCATTATTTACAGCTCGTCTCCAGGTGATATGACCGGGGCTGAGAGCTCCTCAATCCTGGTCAGACATGCTCATACATCACCTCTTCTCTCAGGCAGCTACTGAGTGTTCAAATCCCAGGTGCTGTGACTCTACTCCCGTCCTCTGTGCTCCTTAGTAATTAGTCAAACAGTGCAAATAAATTTTAAAAAAACCTCAATGAGGTCTGTGCATTGATAAAGAGAAAAAAACAACACAGGTGTGGTTCCTGCAGGGATTTGAACCTAGGACTCTTGTGCCTGTAAGCAAAAGCTCTACCTCTCAGCTACTCACAATGCTTTACAGAAAACTCGACCTTTCATTGACTAACAGGAGGAAAGGCCTGTGATGTCACCTGTTCTGGTTTACATGATACGCAATTCAAACAAATCACACACACCCCCTTCTGAGCACACAGAGCTGAAAAGCAGGATGCAGGAGGTATGAAATGAGATCATGGCAAAACCCCTTTAAGGTAGGGCACATGTAGGCTTTTCATCGCAAGTTTTTCCCATTTTTGTTATTAGATGACAGTCGCAATCCACAGGAGTGCACTAAGCTGCATGGAACTCAATGGGGCAGATTTACTAACTTCTTACATTCATTCTGTTCATCATCACTTTACAAGAGCCATAAGTTTTTTATATTTCCTAAGCCACATAAGAGTATGTTCTTAGAGAACCATTGTGGACTACATATAACATATTGATGAACTTTCTGTGTGGAATGAAAAAAAATAGTAATTCTGATTGTTTTTTTGTTTTTTTTGCGATTCATGCCATTGACCATAAGGTATAAATACCATGATAACTGTATTCTCTGGTTCTCAATGATTACAGTAATAAATTTATTATTTATAAATTAAAAATGTATTCAGTTTATGTTACTGTTGAACGACAAAAACAGGAAGAAATATTATTTTTTTGTGTCTCTGTATTTCAAGCTCCATAACATTTTTATTTTTCTGTCGAAAAAGCTCAGTGAGTGACTAGGTTTTTGCAGGATGACTTAGGCTATGTCTACACAACAGAGTTTTTCCGTCTAATTTTTTGGCGGTTTTAGTATTTTGAAACCACTGAAATTCCAAAGGAAAAACGTCTACATAGACTTTAACATAAAAACACATTCCAATATCAGTAGCACACTATCAACTAAAGAAAATATCAAAGGGGATATAGGAATTTTTTAAAAACATTTCTGCTACCTGGGATACATGAAAAATTTTTGAGGTTCTCAGTTCACATTTTTGATCAAAACTGCTTAAGCCACCCCCGAAACTTCAACGGGACCTCAATGCAGGTGGGTCCTAAACTACTGTTAACTCTTTTGGGGACTGTTCAGACCTCCATACTTCAGGGAGTGAAGGCACCAGCTTCTAAGTACACTGCACTGATTAAAAAAACCTGTGAAGGTGAGTGGAGTGCAGAAAACCAAAATGGAGGCAGCCACTCCTCCTTACACAACGCACATCAAAAAGGCTTTTTAGTTGTGCAAAACCATATATTGTTTCTTTAATATAAAAATGACCCGTAGTCTACACAGGTCTTTTTTTCTGCTAGTTTTTGGGTGCCAGCAGTTTTAGGAACATGTTGTAGTCCTGGAGTTAAGCACAAAATTTAGTACTTAAGTCTATGTAAACCAGCGGACAGTTTTTTGATTTTTTTCAGAGTTTTTTGGCACTGTTTTTGGACAGTTCTGCTGAAAAACTGCCCAAGTGTTTAAACAAGGTATATGAATTCTGCATACATTAAAAACTGGCCAAAAACCGTCCAAATAACCAAACCAAAAACCTCAACAAAAACTAAAAAACACCCAAAAACTAATCGGAAACCCAGCTGCTTTGGATAAAAAACTGACAAAAAACTCAGGTTCAAAGTGGCTTTTAGGTTTTGGTTTTTGACAATTCTTTTGTCCTATGGTGTGTAGACCTAGTCTTACAGTTAGTATTGGTGCCATTTTGGGGTACAGAAAACTTTTTGATTGCTTTCTATTCTGTTTTTGAGAAGAAGAACAAAAAACTGCAGTTTTGGCACTGTTTTTTTTCATGATGTTCACTGCATGAGGCATATAATGTAATGTGTGTAGTCTTTGTGGTTACAAGTACAGCCATACCAGCTATGCTTACTGTTTTGGTTTTAATTTTATTTGCATAAATTGGGAAATGATGAGGGAAAAATTTATTTATTTTTTTACTTGAGATTTTTGTTTTAAAATTATGGCTTTATGCTAGGGACTCTCAAAACAGGTGACCAGGAAAGAACAGACAGTTATCACTGACACTAGGCCTCTCAAATCTGTCCCTGAATACTTGCCTATATGACCCCAAGTGCTACGCGGCAACTGAGCGATGGTCCCTACCCTGAATAAACACAGAACAGACAGACAAAACAATGCGAAAGGTCAAACGGAACCGGTCAAAAGCCAGAGAGAGCAACATCCTAAAATTACACAAACAGTTAAACAAGCAAAGCCAACCAAGGGATCCAGGGTATGTTTCTTATATTCTTGGGACAAGTGTACCTCACCTGGGGCCCCTATACTTGTGGGGCCTCCGGGCAACTGCCTAGTGTGCCCAATGGAAAAGATGGCCCTGCACGTACAGTAGCGGCTAGAATAGCTGCAAGGCAGCTATCTATGGGGTGGCTCTTTCGGGACAGCTATAGTGTTGGGTGGGTGGCTGTCCCCGCATTCCAGGTCCCTGGGTTCCAGCCCAGATATGGTGTAGCTCTCTGGAGACCTATTAAGGGCCTCCTACTTCAGGTGTACTGGGGGCGTGGTCTGCTGCCTGAGAGTAGAGCAGTGGCAGAGCTGGAGAGAGGCTCTGGTCCCTCGGAGGCTTGGAGAGAAGCCTGACACCAGCGTGGGTAAAGTGTTGATGGTGCTCGGCGATAGGCTGAGGCCACTGATAGAGAGGGTCTCTACCATTGTATAGTTAGTGGACAGACGGCTGAGGATTTTATTTGTTTTGTTTTCGGTATATGTCTACTGTGCCTGAATAAAACTGGCTGAGGCCAGATTCAACTGAAGCCCGTGTCGGAGTGCCAATCTGTTTTACCAAAGACGGTGATTCCATGAGCGAAAACCCCCAGAGCCGGTCCAAGATGGCGGCCGGACGAATGTGAGTTTCACACCTTATAAATGATTCCATATAAGAAACTACACCCCTCAAAGTATTTACAATAGTGTTTAACAAGTTTATCAACCGTTTCGTGTTTTACAGAAATTAAATTCAAGTGGAGGTGAAATTGAAAAACTCCTACTCCTACTGGACTTTGGGGTCTCATTTTCATTACGATTTTCTTTAGGCGCCATTACAGGTTTGCAGACACCATAAGGTTCTTAAACTTAACAAACACAATTAAAAAGCCAGAGAGAGCAACGTAGTACAAAATCGTACGGCAAAAGGAGGGTCAGGGAACAGGCACAAAAATCAGCAACCAAACAAGACTATAGAGAATAAGCACACCAGTTCAAGTCAAGACTATCACCAGCAAGGAACTGAAGACAGAATGGATCTTAAATAGATAGTCTGGGAGTGATTGGACCAGCTGCGTCAACAAAAAGGTTAGTCCGCACTGAATCCTTTAAAATATATGAAAAGAGGCTTTATTTCATGCACATAGCATTAAAATTCAAGGAAGGTGGACATACAGACAGGTAGTTGAAGTGATAACAAGCAACACGTTTCGATCTAAACGATCTTAATCATGGTTCCAACATCATACAAACAAAGGAAGTTATATATAGTCACCAATGTACGTCATACTTCAACAAGCTTTATAGACAATAAAAACATAAAAACAAACATTAACATATTAAAAATGCAGAATATCTTATTCTATAAAGAAAAATACTTTATTAGTAGTGCAATACTAGATCTGACCGATAATTCAAACCATTAGGGTGAGATGTATTTAAGCATAAAATCCAAAATGCAGGGCACGTCTCCAGTCTCCACCCCTCACAGGCTTGTTAACTCTTTCTATCCCTGAGTATTTAAAGTATGTCATATCTTCTCCATGTTCATAAAAAAGTGTCTAGAAACATTAGATGGATTTTTGGTGCTCAGATTAATAGAATCCCTGATATGTTCTTGTATCCTAATCTTGAATTTTCTAGTGGTACAACCTACATAAGATATGCTACAATGAGTACATGTGATGTAGTAAACCACATAACATGTATTACAATTTATAAACTGTCTGATAGTATAGGGTTTATCACTCAAATTACCTTTTATTTCCTTTATGCTGTTTACAAATTTGTACACATTGCAACGTTTATTTGAACATTTGTAAAAACTGCGACAAGATAACCAATTGTTGGACCGGCTCCCTGATATCCAGAACACAGCCTGAGTGGTACAAACAACTGTTCATCTACACTGGCTTAACCATCTGCTGCCCAGAACAAAGTCAGCAGAGAACACACAGGTGTGGCAGAAATCAATTAACATCAAGACAGAACCAAATAAGACCGTGTTCAGACACGGCAAGAAGCAATCACAGCACAGTCACAAATCATGGCCAAAAGCGTAGCTTCTGCTATACCTTACGGACTGAGGGGCGTGCTGTGGCCTAAGGAAACAGTCGACACTTTTTTTTTTCTTACTATTTTAGACAAAGTAGGGAATTTAATATATCATATAATATACTGCATTAATCTTGTACTACAGGATATTATGCCTGCTTATAGGGAATGAACAGAAGGAGCACAAGCATATGACAGAAAAAAAACACTGTGTGCTAGCCTTTCAGTTATTAATAGGAGCAGCACCTAGTTAAAAGGGGTTTTTCTCACAGGCTGTTTAATGATCACAGAGTTTAATACTTGTTTTAAGGCTGTGGGTGGTTCTTAGCAGTGATTTGCATATTCACTTTTAGCTGAGCCATTACCCTGAAATATCAGAAAACTAATTATAAAAAAAGTAATGTGTTGTAAAAATGAGTAAATAATTTATCATTTTTTCCCCAGAGTGGGGAGAAACTCAGTCCGCCATGGGTGACATACTCCATCTCTTGCTTTCTAAATTTTAATAGGTTAAACGATTATGGATGGTATGCAGGTAACATAGAAACCCCTGATGCACTAAATAGCACATTAAAAAATTTTACTCATGAAAAAGTAAAATAAACAAAGAAATATTTTTTTTAAAAAGTCTTCAATTAACGCCCCTTCATGTTGAAAACTAATCTTTGTAGTTAGAAAACGCTTTTCACTAGTTAATTAATGGACATTTTTGTCTTGATCAAAAGTTCTATCTGTCCTACCAGTTAACAAGGGCACAAATATCCCGTTTGTTGTGCTGCTGTTGGGACTAAGGCGTGCCCTAGCTGTTAGAGCAGAAGCCTGCCTGTGATGAAGGCTAAACTAAATGCACAACAATTATGGTTTAGTGAAAATACAATTTTTGTACATTTTTTACAAACTTTTTTTATGTCTTTTATATGCGCTTTGTGCCTTGCCAACAAGGAAACCACATGGTTTTCAGGAAAATGCAAAAAACTTTTTAAAAAATGTTGGTGCTAATATTGGAAAATAAATCAACCAGGGGGCAGTGTTAGAAAGAAAAAAAATGTCTAAATGCTGAGAGATGCATAAAATTTGTCAAGCAATAGAGCTTTTTGTACCCCGTGTAATTTACCTTATGGGAAACTTAAAGGTTTGCTCCCACAAACCAAAGTCCACTGCACAGGTCGGCTCTTAGCTAGCTTCGAGCCAACTATGCATGTGAATGGGGTGGTCAGCGTTTTCAGTCCCGAATTCATTTATGCTAGTGATGCAAAAATAGGCCCCATCCTGTGATTCAGAGACTATTTTCTCATTACACATTGTGCTTTAAGTTCGTAAGAAATTTTGGTCCATACAATCATTAATTTGTGGAAAAATATCAAAATATCATAAATTTTTTGATAAATTTGCCTTTTTTAAAAAGTTAAAAAATTCTGTGTGAAAGAAAGTGTTATATACAAGAATATTTTTTAACTAGTATCTGCCATATGTCCACTGTAGTTAAATAATTTTTTAAAACGTCTTTTTTTTTGACTTTTGGGGGGCTTAGAATTTGTAGTAATTTTTTCACTTTTTAAAGAAAATTTGCAAAAAATTTTTTTTGGGACCAGCCATTTCCACATGGTTTTGAGGGGCCCTGATTTTAGATGCCCTATAATGATTCCTATAAAAACTACACCCCTCAAAGTTTTAAAAAGTGTTTAACAAGTTTATAAAACCCGTTTGTGTTTTTCAGAAATTAAATTTAAGTGGGGTGAAAATTTCAAAAAAGTCCTTTTTTTTAGATTTTAAATTTTTACCATTTTCACTAGAAAATGGGTTTTTTACCCAAAAATGAATCAAAATGTTCCCCAATCAATTGTTTTTTTGAATATCCTATATGCCTTAGTGTGTATTTGATCAACCCAAACCTCAGAAAAGGGAACACCTACTGGACTCTGGGGTCTCATTTTCATTACGATTTTCTTTAGGTGCCATTACAGGTTTGCAGACACCATAAGGTTCTTAAACTTAACAAACACTATTAAAAAGACCCCATATTCGAAACTACATCCCTTAAGGAACATGTCCAGGAGGCAGTGAGTATATTGACCCCACAGTTCTTTCACAATTTTTTTTTTTTTTAGGTGGGAAAATAAAAAGTAATTTTTTTCAAAAATCTGCAAATTTTTCTGAAAATTTTTAATTTTTACAAAAAATTCGGGAAGAAAAGCCCCAAAAAATGTTTACAGTTCTTCAAGTTTTTTAATCACTTTTTGTGGGGGAAACTGCTTTTAGGGACATGGGAAGCATACAAGGAAGGGGCCGCATTTGGTTTTGGACGGCAATTTTGGTGGTGGCCTATCCCTTTACAAATCCAAAGTACCCCAAAAAGCTGAAGACTTCCAGGTTTTATCCCAACTGGGTTTAACACCCTAGGCTTCTTATCTAGGAATGGGGGCCTTTAAAATGGGGGGGGGAATCAGTTCCCCCATTATTTTTTTTGGGGCCAAAGGGAAAAACTGGCAAGTGACATCAAGACAGGGAGGGGGTTAACATTACTGCATTCCCTATCAATGATACAAGAAAACCCTTTTAATGTCACCCCAATGAACAAAGGCCCT
>JAODAL010070127.1:0-16057 GCA_025379985.1 Phyllomedusa bahiana
CCGACCCCCGGGCAAGAAATCAAAACATTCCCCCCGGAGTGTTTTGCGGGGAGGGGACCCCCGGGCCTTTCCAGGGCCCAGTATCAGGGCAAGGGCCCGTCCCGGGAGGCAGCTTTGGTCCGTTTTTTGTGTTTATTTTTTGCCTCCCGGATGCAGCTGCTGACTCCTGTTAAAGGGGGCCCCTCAAGCCCGCCCGTCAGCCCCTTTCGCCGCGGATCTGGGAAAGGGGCGCGGGGAAACGAGTCTTTTGCACCCCCGGGTGAGGGGGCCCCGCCCCGGGCTGTCATTTCCCGCCCGGGGCGGTGAGGGGTGTTTGTCGGCAGGATCGCAGGTTTTCCCGGGAACCCGCGCCGCCAGAACGCCCAGCACCTTTCCGGGGTTATAAATGGGGGCCGTCGCCCCCCACGGGGAGCATTTTTCGGGGGAAAAGCTCCCCCGGGACCCCCCAGGGAAAAAGGGGAAAAGCGGCTTCTTTTCGGGTTCACCCCCTCGGTTTTAAAACCCCCCAGGGGTATTTTTTCCCAATATATGTTTTTCTTATATTTTATCATGCACTAAAATGTGAACACCACCGAGTGTCTCAAAAATTTTTTTAAAAGGTTACCTTATCTTATTTTCCCCTTTTTTAAAATTTCAAAAGGGGTTTTATTTTTTTTAACAAAATTTTACAAACACTACACTGGCAACCCCAGCAGGGTTTAAAAACCCTTTTGGAAATTTCCCAACCAAGTTTTCCTTTTAAATCCTCAAAAGGGAAAAATAACGGGTTCCTACTTCATTGGCAATCCCTTTTCTTTTTGCTCAAAAGGTCACCCCTTTGTTTCCAAAATTTGGCCAATTTTGGGTATCCGGGCCGTAATAGGGGGAAGAGTTTTATAAAATATCCTTCTTATTATTTCAAAATTTGCACTATAAGCTGTAGAAAATATCATAATATTTTTTTTAATGGCATTTTCCTGATTCTTTTGGGGATCCAATAACATAGCATTGTCAACTGCTATATCAAGTACTTTCTGGGAAAAGCCCCAAGCTTTTAATCTTTTGTCAATATGCTCTTTTTCTTTCAAAAAAATTCCTATCACCTGTACAGGCCCTTCTTGCCCTAATGTATTCCCCATAGGGTATATAGGAAATGGTATGTTTGGCATGGCAACTCCTAGCTTGAAGAATAGTGTTACGCTTCATGGGTTTATGATACAAAGTAGTGTAGATCCTCTTGTTAATCTGATCCATATGTAGATATATATCCAAGAACGCTATGTCAGTGTCTTGTGATTGATATGTAAATTTCAGATTATTTTGATTATCATTGATGTAAGTGATAAACACTAGTGTGGACACCATCTCTCAAAAGATCGTCTATGTAGCGCCCATACCAGCGTATATGATGTCTGAAAGGGTTATGAACCTTTATATATCACATGGTGTTCCCACTACCCCATATATAGGTTAGCAAATAGAAGGTGAAGCGTAGCTCCCATAGATGCTCCTAGTAAATTCTATATAATATACATTATTTAACATAAAGTAATTGTTTTTTAAACAAAAAATTCAACTGATAACAAAATGAAATTTGTAACCCTTCTATGTATTCGCTATATTTCTCGAGATGAAAATGTTATTGCTTTTAAATTGCTTCCACATGTGGGAATGTTTGAATACAGGCACAGACATCACAACTAAGACAGGTGAATCCCTCCATCCATATGAATTTAGAAAATTCTCTTAGTACATAAGAACTATCGGGTTAAAAACCCTGGGGCACATTGGAACAACGGTTGTAAACAGGGGTTACCCATGTACTAATATTTAATTTTCTGACTAAGGAATCATTTCCTACTGTAATGGGTCGTAAATCCAGAGGGAATCTTTTCTTTAGAATCTTTATGATAGGTATCATGGGTTTTTTCTACCGTAAATATTTCCTTTGTGTGTCATTAATGGCACCCATCTACACCCTCCTCTAAGAACTGTTTAGTTTATTTTGGTATTATTTTCGTAGGACCTATTTTAAATCTACGATAAAGTGTTCTCCTCGTCCCAAAATATTCAGCACCTGTTTTTTGTATAGTTTCAAATCTAGGACCACCATAGCCCCCCTTTCCTTTGTTGCCTTTTTTATTACCCAGTTTTTATTTTGTTTAACCTTTTTTAGAGTCTGTTGTTTAGTTAGATTTTTATATTTGTTCTTTTTTGCTGTTATATCTCTTTTCAGTATGGTAAGTTCCGTCTCTATAGCATTTTGAAACACATCCTGAGCTAACGTTCTAGCTTTAATGGGTAAAAAAAGGGATTAGACATGTTTTGTTTTATATTCTCCTACATTTTATTATCAGCACCACTTTCTTCCTCCAAGTCATATGACACATTGAGTGTGAGCTGTTTCCTCAAATTTCTTAATTCGTTTGATTGTTGTTTTTGGTGTATTTCGTTCGAATTCTGACATCTATATTCTAATATAATTTTTTTCCTCCTCATAAAAAATCTTTTTACTGTGAGCAACCTGGTAAACTGGTTAACATCTAACTATGTATCATAGAGGTTTAAAGGGGTTGTCTCACTACAAGGATTGCTTTTTATATTAAAGATCTTGCAAGAACAAGTCACTTTGCAATATATGTCCATTATCAGTGTCCTACTTATTCCTAGATATCCCCTCTTCTATGGGCTGCATCAGCTCCTCAGGTCACTATAGCTACAGACCTGTTTGATCTCTCTTGATAGGCTGTCAGCACTGGTCGCTATAGCTACAGACCTGGCTTCTACTGCAGCCTAGTAGAAGCCAGTAAACATGCCCCTGAAGTCAAAGTGAAACCAAGAAAACAGGACTGAGGTAAGATGATTAAATGTAGTGAGACAACCCCTTTAAGTCCTTAGTTGGCGAACTTGTAGCTGTGTCTCTGTAAAGTTGGTGTCATCATCTGTTGTTTGTTGTTTTCTCGTTATTTGTACTTTTACTCTGTTGTTGAATGATTTTTCTACGCAATAAAGAAGGCTTTTATTATGCTGAATGTACTGTTTCCGTGATTTGGAGCAGAGAAGATTTCTAGGTCAAAGCATAACAGAACCTCTCCATGTTTCACGATAGATACAATGGGCCACATGTATGAAACGGTTTTGGCCATAAAACTCACTTTTTTTCCCCAAATTTTTTCTATGGGAAATAATTGACTTTAACCAAACCCTTTCCTTTTTTGGCCCAATGATTTTCTTTGCTGCTTAAAATTTTTATGTTGTAACGTAAAGCGTTGTGACTTGCCAAAACTCTAGTTTTGTCTCATCTAAAAAAGACTTCCCAAAAGATGTGGCTTATCAATAACATTTCAGTTTCTCTTTTTTTAAAAAATTTTTTTTAAATTTTGTCATTTAAATTTAAAACCATTTTGGAAAAGCCCAAAACAGATAGGGATCTGACACTGGACCTGACCTTGGAGTTCCCCTTTTAATCTGTTTGGAAATTTTTGTTCAAAAGCTCTTGTTCCATTTGTTTAAAACTGTCTTTAAAAATTTTTGCCATCAATATCCTTTGGGGGCCCGTCGGGCCCACAGTCACATGTCCCTACTAACAAGAACATTAAGCTGTTTGAGATATTTTTTACTCTTTCATTTAACATTTTTGCTTTTCACTTTTCTTGGGCTTCTTTTGGTCCTGTTCAGTTTGGTAACCCAGGGACCAAAAAAGCACAGTGACTTTTTTTCACCCTTTTTAAAATAGGAAATCTGATTTAAACTTTAAAGGGTTTTTCCACCACAATGATTAGCTTTAAACAAAAAAGGGCAAAGTTAAAAAAAACATTGCTGTTTTGAATTTTTTTTTTTTAGGATATAGATGAAATGTTATCTCCCGCTTGTTTACAAAAGCTTCCTCAGTTACTGGGTATCTCGTCGCTCTTTTTTTCTCCAGCGCCCTGAAAAACATAGAGATTCACTCCCCCACTGTGTTATCAGTAAAAACGGGAGCTTGTTTATCTTTTTTTTTCTGAACATGTGTACGCTCTCAGTAGCACTGAGGCTTTTTTGCCTCCACGGGAAAAATTTTTTGTCCACATTGAGATTTTGGTAATTCCCATTTTTTCTTAATTTTAAACTTTTTTTTTATTTATATCACAAATGATTTTAAACGGGGTTGGGGAAACACTAAGGGCTTCGGGCAGTTTCTTGCTAGGTTCCTGAAAAATTGCTTTGTAATCCCTCTAAGCAAACACAGAGAAACAGGCATAAAACCCCAGAAAAATCCTCTGATTAAATTACGCAGAAAAGGAGAAAGGGCGTGGGATCTTTGTATAGAATATTTAATTCCCTAATTTTACGTATCACTGCTACATTTTTTGAGCCCACTTTAGGGGGTTTTTCAGAATGTAAAAAGCCCTTTTTGGGTGTAGAAGTTTTGTTTATACGAAATACAGCATCAACAGTTTTTTGGTGCAAAATACACCAAAAAAGGTACAACCCTAAGGACATGTCGCCCTAAGGTGGTCATGAGAGGAAATGGGGGCACAAAGCCGGGCTTCTCCACGGTTTTTTTGCTGTTCCCGTTTATCAGGATGCAGAACCACTGAAAGTGGCCTTTCTGGGGCCCCAAAAAAAAAACTGGGCTCCTAGATGCCTAATAGACCCCGCCACTTTACGGGGAAATACATTTCCTTCAGAAACCCTGGCAAACAGGTGGCCAGTCCAGACCTGCAAGTTCCCATGGTAAAACAAGGGGTCGTGTCTGCCCACCGAATCCATTTGTACATGGCCAGAGTTTTCTGCTGCTGCAAGCCCCCAAAAATTATCAATGTAAAAAAAGAACTTATCCTCACCAGTTCTCAAATTAATGGTATTCGGGAAGAAACCAAAAAAAACCCCGGGGTGCTTACAGCAAAAATAACAATATCAAAAAAAGAGCATTTTTTTAAAATAATTCTAATTACAGATGTTTTCCCGATTTAATAGAAAAAATGTAAAAATTTTTTTATTAACCGCTAATTGCTGCATACATGCTTTCCCGCACTGACGTGGGGGGCCCAAGTAAAGGATTGATTTTTTTCCACTAGTATTTTCACTTGAAGACGGGGGGGGTATAATTTATTTAAAATAAGGGGATACAATACATGCTTGGGTACAACAAAAGAATAAAATTTCAATGATAAACAGAGCGTAACTTCATAGCCTTTTCCCCATTTTTCCTCCTCCTCCCCCCTTTTTTTGAGACATGGGAATGGGGGTCCCCCAGTCCCTTTGACAAGTCACCTGCATGGCAGTGGTCCCTTGGGGGATAGCCCATCCCCCCCTAACTATTCCCTTTTTTTACCTGGGCTATCAGATATGGGGGATGAAAGGAATCCACTGGGTGGTGAATAACAACCTTGCATTTGTCTATAATAAACGGGGGTCTACATGACTTACACCTTCAGGGTCTGGTGAATAACCTTGGGGGGAAAAAAAAACCCACATTTGGGTTTAAACCCAACTGCTCGGCGATACTGTCACCCTATAGGATTAGATACAACCATGGGGGGTTAGTATTGTATATAAGGGTTTAGATCCACTTTTAAAAATAAACATATTTAAAATCCCCCATCCTATATCATGGCATTATTTTTAAAAATTATTCGACTTTAGATTCTCTTCACATCGGGCATTTCCCTGATTCTTGCACACCCCCCGAGAAACTTGCATCCAGTCCAAGGGCAAAATAATTTCTCCCCCTCGCCCAAACAGTCCCCAAAACCACATTGGGGGGGAAAAGTGTCAAAATCCCCACTGCCTCATCCTCTTTTTCTCCCCATCCCAAATAAAATTTGGACCATGAGTGCAGCGGCAACTCCGGGCATTGGTTAAGGAAAGTCTTTCCCCCAATTATATCTTTAAGCCACCATCAAGAAAAAAACAAATCACCCCTCTCCACTGCTTTGAAGCCCAGGTGACTTTTCCGCCCCCCCCCCCCCCCCCCGCCCCCCCCCCCCCCCCCCTTCTCCTTGACAGGTTTAAGGTTTACGCTTTTTCTTCCCGCAGTCCCCTGCCAAATTAAAAGTAGGGGGTGTTTTCCCTGGGGCTTGTGGAATAGGGGACCCTTCCTTTTTAGGGCTCATGGGACTAAATTCCCCCCTTACTGCATTTAATTACTGTGCGTGTCAGCAAAAAAAAATGTGGTCTAGGACCCGGGAGAAATAAGGGTGCCCAAAAAATCGGGGGGAAAAGAGGGATCTACAAAGGCTTTCCTCTCCGCAGGTGGACCCCAGAATTGTCTGGGGGTTTTGGCATCCGTTGTGACGAATAGTCACCAGCTGGGGCAGTTGCAGGGGTTTTGGGTCCCTGTCACAAACAAACCCGGGAAAACATTTGAAAACAGATTGAACGTGCTGCTCCTGACCATAGATCGTTTAATTTTTGAAACTGGAAAAATAAAACCTTGCAACCATTGATTGAAGGGTTTCCCAGACGCCCCCCCTTGCATAGCTGTCAGTGGGACCCGCTGCGACTCTGAAAATTTCTTTTGATACAACTCCCCGGGGAGGTTATATTTTTTGACCACACTCTTTTATGCATCAATCCCCATCTTGCTCCAGTGGGGTCAGCAAAACTTCCAAACTTTGCCACTTAAAAACCTGGGGGGCAAATTTTGCCACGCTCCCTGGCTGTATAGTCAACGGTTTTTTCTCAAACCCCTTTTAAAAAATGTCCTCCCCCCTTCTTTCCCTTCAGGAAATTTTTCTTTGAGGTTTCAGGGGGTTTTAAAATTTTGGTGGGGTTATGGTGAAGCTCCCCCCTTATAAATGTGCCATTGCATTGAACTTTTTCTCCGCCTCCATTCTGTGGGTTCTTGCATCTTGGCGTTCTGCGCCGGCACCTCCTGCTCTCTCCCACCGTTGGGACTGCATGCTCATTGCGGGACCCGGCTAGGTCAAGGCACCCCACTGCTTTAAAAACCATTCCCGAGTGTTTCCCCTTTTCCCCCTGAGAAATGTCTGCCAGTTCCTCAGGGGAAAAATTTTCAGGGAAATGGCCATTAGTTCCCTCCTGCCGGGGCCAGTTTTTCTTGCCAGGGGCTTTAACAGCTTCTCCAGGTCCCCAAAACCTTTGCTCACGGATTTTTTATTTTTGTCTTGCAGCTTGTCAAAACCTCTCCGTTCAAGAGGCTGAAAAAGTTCCTTGCCCTCTTGTATAGGTTGGGAAAAAACCAACACAGGCTCTTTAACAGGGGAACCTACAACCAAATGAATTCACACTCTGGAAAAAACAAAAAATTACCATTATGAAAAAAACGTAACAATTAAAACCTTAAACTTGCTTTTTAATAAACCAAAAGATAAAACATGATATACATCAAGATAAACATAATCCCATCCTTTCCCTAAAATTAAAGAAGATAGCGTTCAAGAAAGTCTTGTCTTGTCTACCTGACCCGAACCCGCTTGCTTAAATTTTGACCACAATTCTGCCCCCTCCCCAAACCCTTTTTGCCCTTCCCCCACTACGACCCCGGCCCGCGATTTTAACCTCGCCTAACCCTTGGGCCCCCACCGCAAGAGTCCGCCCTGGAAGCGACCCGGGAATTCCTGCCGCAGCAAGTCCATCCCTTTTCGCGGCTCGGGGGAATACCGGGACCTACTTAATTTCCGCTCCCTGGGTTGGGGTTCCCCCCATCGCGCGGGGTCCAAGACCCTACCAACCGTTTCAGAAACCCATCCCTCAAAAACCCGTGGGCTCTCTCACTCTAAAGATAGTGGATCAAAGGGGGAAAGAAAAACACCAATAAGAAACAAAGATACTTCAAGCACCTATTTTGGGGAAAAAAATAATAGTTCATAACATATCAAAAACTTTCCTGTGCAAAATCCCAACGTGTTTCCCCCACACATCTTGGTGGGTTTGTCAGGGAGATAGAATTAGGAAAGAAAAATGTAAATACTTTAAGCATACCATATGGTTATGTTTTCTGAACATACAGTGGACAATTACCATCCACATAACCTAGGAAAAGCAAGATATCCTATACACCTAGATAGAAACAGTAGAAAAGCAGAATTTATGTTGTCCTTCCAGATAAAGTCCTAGAGGGAGAAATGCATATACTGAAGTCCCCAGAATAGGGTCCCTAGAGGTATATATGGATATCCCCTACTGTATTTAGGTCGGTTCCGACGCCAACATAGATAATATACAGCCAATAGATAAGAAACACCCCATAATATATGATCCACCAGGTAAAGGTAACATCTGGTAGTTCCGCATCCCAGGTTTATATGTTATCCATGATGGAAACGCCACTTTGCATAGGCCACCCAGGCATCTGGTGGTTCCACGTCCCAAGTTTATCTGCAAATAGAAGGAGAGGAGAAAAATGTACTCACCCGTCCTGATCGATAGAGAAAACGTCAGTGCGCAATACTCACATGTTACCCATAATGGAGCAAGGAATGATGCACCTGGACGTCTACTTAAGATGTCGAGACATGACCCTTATGTTCCACCTACGTTCATTATCCACGGCACGTATACCGCCATGATAATTGACATGTCACTTTCTCCCTGCTTCCCGTATTTCGCGAGCGGGGAAAGGAGTCGGAATCTATAGTTCTCTATGAGAACTGTGGATTACCGTAATGACTGGAACAGATTTCACCCGTAATTCGCGCAGTACAGACTGAATTACGGACTGAAATCCATCCCAAAATAAGCCGTGTGAACATGGCCTTCGTGTGATGGATCTCTGGAAGGAGAGCAGCGGACGGTCACGTCATTGGCCACATCCTCTCTGTCCATCTGATTGCGGTTGATCCTGTGTTGATCTATTGTAGTGTTGAGCGATTTTTATCGACAAAGTTGAAATCGGCACGGTTTTTATGTTGATCGGATTTTTTCAATCACGCGATAATTTAGGTTAAAATCTGTGCATCATCTATTAATATCGCGCCATTTTCTGCGTTTCCTGTCCCTTTTGGGCGGCCACAAATCAGCTTACAGAATAGACAGGGTGAGATGTGTGTGCGGGCGTCATGACTGGGGTGTGTATGGTTGCGATTGGCTGGAAAAAAACACATGACCCGTTTTACATAGAAAAGCCCTTCCGTTCTCTCAGTGGTGTCAGCGTCTCATAGCAGTAGGAGGCGCTCTCCCTTTGCCCAAAACAGCTCACGAAATATTCTATTTTTTTCACAGAGCAGTTTACTTTTAGCTGTGAATTTAAAACTTAGGTAGATTAAAAAATTTTGCAGATTTTAGGTATTAGGCTGGGAAATTTTTGAAAGGAGCATCTAGCCCGAAAAATACGGTGGGACCCGGGGGGGGGGGGGGCCCACGGCGAACAAGACAACTCTTTAAAGGATAATGGATATGTGCGTGGCTTAGTTTAGAATTGCTTTGAAATGGCTTTTTATTAACATTTTCTGTTGTATTTTGGGGCAGCCTGAATTTATATTAGGTACAGACTTTTCTAGTAACTGCGGGTCTATTTGTTGGGTCAAAACTCCACTTTTTATTTCTGTATACTTTTCAATACGTGTTTTTTTCACTTTGGGCAGGCCAGCTTTGTTGAAGAGCCCCTTTTGCATTAAAATTTTGAATACCCCAATTTTGTAGTCACCACAGGGTTTTATGGGTGCCAAAAAACGTTATTTCCGTAAAATTTTTCGATACTGTTTTTTTATTTTGGTCAGTAAAGCTTTGTTGATAGGGGCACCTTCACTTAAATTTCAATCCAGCAATTTTGTATGAAAGGGGTTGGGGGAGTGGGATCCCCCGGCCCACCGCAAGCGATGGTGTTAAGCCACCCCGGGGAAGGGAAAATCAAAGTACCCCCCCGGTTTTCACCAAGCCCGCCGCAAAGCGGGATGGACTTGCGGGGTTTGGGCTCCCAGGTCGCCCCCCCTGACGTGACTTGCTTGCGGTGGCGCCGAGTGAGCGTGGGTCGAATCGTAGCCCAAAATCGTAGTCGTGGGCGGCAGCGGTCGGACGGGCGCAAAGGTTCGTGGCGGGACAGGCGGAAGGGGGGCAGGCGCAGAGGTTCGAGTCAAAAAACGTAGCAAAGGTTGGTACACGGAAAGGCGAGAAACATTTGGGAACGCTTTGCAAAGGGCACGAGGCAACATAACCCACCCAAGGATTTTTGGGGACGTACCTTAAGTGGAAAGGCCAGGCAATTGCCAAAAGGGGCGCGGGCCCCTTTAAAAAATCCAGGGAAAAACGGCGCGCGCGCCCCTTGGGACACAGGCACGCGCGCGCCGGCCGGCAGGGGACGCGGAGGGCACGGGAGCGAGGGTGGGTGAGTCCCTGGCAGCAGCGCCCCCGGCCCGTCCCGGGGCCACGCGGCACCCGACCCCGGGGGACACCGGGCCGGGGGACAGGGGGGGGTGACGTACCCCCCCCTTAGGTCTCCCCCCTTTTTAGGCTGAAGGAAATTAGGATAATCGGGATTCAATTTGGACTCGGGTTCCCAGGACCTCTTTTGGGGGCCAAAACCCCCCCAATCGACAAGAAATAATCGTTTACCCCTGACATCTTCAGCCAGGATGTCCTTCATTCAAAGCATCGGGGGATTTTTCATGGAGATTAGCAGCGCCCCCGGGGAAAAAGGTTAGGCCCAGGGGTTTTAGGAGGGAAACTGAAAAGCGTTAGGGACCCGGAGAGATGGAGGCAGACAGAGTTTATAGGACCCGGGGTTCTTTCGCAGAATTCTAAAGGGGTCCCAAAAAACCCGGGGCCCCAAATTTGTAACGGGGAATCTTAGGCGTATGTACCTAGAGAGAGCCACACCCTTCCCCTGGGGGGAACGTGGGGGAAGGTCTCCTTTCTTGTCCACCCGGGGTTTTATAGGGGCAAAAAGCCTGGAGTAGGGTTGTCGGGTCTTCGCCAATGGTCTTGATATCCTAAAACTGATTGCCCACGGGGGGACCTCGGGGGGGAAAGCCAGGGAAGGGGGGCGGGGGTGACGGCCAAGACCCCCGGGAAAAGGAGAACGGCCATAATCGGGGGTCCCATGTTTATAAAAACTCTGCCCGGGAGCAACTCGGCCCAGTTTTCCTGTCGTCCGGACCGAAGTGCGTAGATACTCTCCCAAGTTTTGGGTTTACCCTCCCCACCTGTCCATTCTCTGGGGATGATTTTGGGGAAAAAAACCCACTTGAGCAACCGGGGAACCCCAAGCACCCAAAATTTTTGGAGAAAAACGGGACGCCTGGGTCGGAAACGATGTGGAAGGAAGCCATGTAGACGAAAGTTGATGGTAAAGTACCGCCAAATTGGGGAAAGGAAGGAAGCCCAGGAAGGGCAAAAAGGGGGGAATTTTAGAAAAAGGGTCGGTGAAACCCAAGGACAGTTTCCCGACGAAGGAGGGAGGTCCGTGAAAAAAGCCATCCCCAAGTGTGACCATGGGATTCTGGAAGGGGGAGGGACTAAGAACCAGCGGGGCCTATGGCGGGGAAACCTTGTTTTGGGCAAAGTGGTGCGGGAAAAAGAAAAAGTCTTGAGTCTTGGAGCGGGGTTGGCCCCCAGTAGGACGTGAATGAGAGTTTGGGATTTTCGAACCCGGGGAGCCGGCAGAAGGACTAGCCCCCAACCCAGAATTCTCCTCCTGAGTGCGGGGGACATGGTTTCTCCCCTGGTGGAATGCTGCGGAGATCCACCGGACCACGAGGCCATCTTGGGGGGTGATATGCTGGGGCACGGGTTCCCCCCCGGAAACGTCGAGAACGGGGAGGGCATCCGCTTTGATATTTTTTTTGGGGCCGGTCGAAAGTGGATTTTAAAAATCAAAACGAGAAAAAAAAGGACCACCGGGCCGGGCGAGGTTTAGGCCTGAGGTTGTAGGTATTGCAATTTTTAGGGTCTTTTAAAGACTCAAAATAGGTGTCGAGCTCCCCCAAAGAGGTGCCATCCCCCGGGCCAATTTTAGGGCCCAACAGCTCCCGTTCCCCAATGGCTATTTTCGTTTTGCCGAAGGAAAGTTTTAGAAAAAAAACCCCATGGGGACGGTTTTGCCTTTTGGGGCCCCTTTTGGGTCAGGACCCCCCCCGCCCCCACGGAAGGGGCATCGCCTCCAGGTGAAGGGTCTCTCGGGACCCGGACGGACCAAAAGGGGGTGCGGGGGAAAGGAACTTTTAATTTGGGGGAAAACGCTTCCTCGGCGGGGGGACCACTCTGGGATTAGGGTTTTGGTGAGAGCCACAAGGGAGCCACTCCCCGTAAAAAGTGGAAAAACGCCGGTAGTATTGGCAAAATCCTAGAAAGCGTTAAATTTGCCCGGAGACCGAAGGGCGCGGCCCTGTTGGATGCTGAGAGTTGCAGGGTCCCCTCTGAAGACCTCGATCAAGAAATGTACCCCCGGAAAGGAAGACTGGCCTGGGGGGAAAACCCACACTTCTCCAGTTTGGCATACAGTCGGGTTTCCCCCAGGGTTGCAGGACTTTGGGGTATTGTTTTCCCGGGGGAACGTTATGTCAGGAGAAAAAATCAAAATATCTCCCGGTATCAGCGCAGGTGTACAGAAGGGCCCGGAAAAAACGTCATTGACAAACTCCCGGGAAAAAAGGCCGGGGGGGGGCATAGCCCAAAAAGGGATCACAGTACGAAATTCCCAACCCTCGTGTTTTTGAAAGCCGTTTCCATTCGTCCCTTTTCGAATTTGATGAGGTTTTAGCCCCGTAGACCAACTTTGGAAAACACCTAGCCCCCCCGAGACGGTCAAAAAAGCTCCCAGATCAGGGAAAGGGTGCGGTTTTTTCCGGGATCTTGTTTAGACCCCCAAAAGTCTATGCATGGACGGAGAGAACCCTCCCCCTTCTGCACGAAGAAAAACCCCGGCTCCGGCGGGGAGGAGGACTTACGGGTGAAACTTTTGCAGATTCCCAGAATGTAGGGCCCACCTGGCTGAGTCTCGGCACGGCAGTGGGGGGGAAACCCCCCCCCGCGGGGGACTGGTTTCTGGGAGGAGTCATGGGCAGTGTAAGGCCCATGGGTGGGAGCGAATCGGCCCCCTTCGGAGAATACATCCCCAAAGTCCTGGTTATCGGCGCAGGCCCGCAACGGTTTGACAACGGGGGGAGAAGGGAAGGCACCGGGGTGGTACCTCCAAGCAGCGGTTTTGGCATTCCGGGCCCCAAAGAGGACTTCGCCCCTTTCCAGTCGAGGGAGGGGGTGGCCTTGCAGCCAGGGAACCCCCCCAAAAATACCCGGGGAACCCCGGGGCAGAAAAGTGGAAACCCTTTTCTCTTTATGAGAGCTCCACACGGGAGTCACCGGCCCCGGGTTTTGTACCGGATGGGAACAGTGAGGAGCCCCACGACCGAAGAGTAAGCAGCGGTTTCTCCAGCCCGGACTACGGTATGCGGTCCCCGGGGTTACCAAGAGGCAAGTGAATTCCCCCCAACCCGGTCAGGAAGGCAGAACTCGGAAAAAGGACCCGATCGAATCCCTCTACGGCATCATCAAACGGGAGGAGGGGAAAAAGCCCCTAGGGGCCGCCTCCCCCGGCACCCAGGTAGAGCGTTTCCGGGCGCTGAGGACGAGGGGACAGTTTTGCAAAGTGGTCCCGGGCTGGGAGTGGGATAGCTTCTGCCCGACGGGGTTCGTTTTGCTCCTTTTTAAATGAGCCCGTTTCCCCTTGCAGGTTCCACCTCTGAGGTTTTTAGGGGCGGGAAACGGAGAATGCGGAACCGGGGCCAGGTGGAACGCCCACAGGGGAGCAGAGTCCTTTCTTGGCAAACTCCTCCTGCCCCTCCCCGAACCTTCATCAATCGAGTACTAGATGTAAATTAATTCGTTTAGGGAGGACGGGAGGTCTCTTTTGGGCCCAAAACGCTTTTACCCCCCTTGGACAGACCCTTCTTGAAGGTACGCAAGGGCGGATTGTTCCCTGCGAGCCCGAACCAGGGTACGGAATTGAACCGCATAGTCACCCACAGAAGACTCGCCCTGACGGGGCTCAAGAGGGGGGTCTCGGCGGGGAGGCCTGCCCGGGTCCCGAAGACGGTGCGGAATTTCCGGAGGAAGTTGTAGGCCGCGTCACAGGGGGCCCGTCCCCGAGGGGGGTTGCCCAAGCCAGGGCCTTCCCGGAAAAATAGATACAACAAAGGGCCCCCTTAACCCCTCCGAGGGGAAATGTCCGCAAAGCTCCCCGTCATTGACACTGATAACGAAACCCCCAGAGCTTGGGTCCCGGCAAAACTGGGGGGTAGAGGGGGCCGAAATTGGGTCCCACGGTGGCCCAAAGGGGGGGGAAAAAAGTGAGGAGCCAAGATGGGGGCGGAACTGTGCTGGGATGCAAGAAGCTGACGCATCAGGCGGGAGCTGGCCCCAAAGCTGACCTTTTTGGCATTTGTTGGATTGCTGGGGGGAACAAACGTCGAAGATCCCGATGCTTGGCAAGGCACCTTTTGGGGGGATCCTGGGGGATTACTGTAAGGGGTTTGGGGAGTGGACCCCGGCCCCCGCAAGGATGGTAGTTAAGCCACGCCAGGGAACGGAAACTAAGTAGCCCCCGGTTTTTTTACCGAGCCCCCCCAAAGCGGGGGGACTTGGCGGTTTAGGCTACCCGGTCGCCCCCCCCCCCACGTGACTTGCTTGGGTGGCAGCCGAGTGCAGCGTGGTGCAGAATCGTACCGAGAATCGTGTCTGGGAGGCACAGGGCAGGACAGGGGGCAAAGGTTCGTGGGGCGTGGGCACAGGAAGGTCGGGGCAGGCGGGAGAGGTTTCGGGGTCAAGAAAGTACAAGAGGTTGGAACGGAAAAGGGAGAATACACTTTGGGGGAAAGCTTTAGCTAAGGCACGGGCAACTGAAACCACAAGGAGTATTAGTGGGGGTACCCTTTGTAGGAGAAACGCCAGGCAATTAGCCAATTAAGGGACGTGCCCCTTTAAAACCCCGAGAAAAAGCGCGCGCGCGCCTTGGACAAGGCACGCGCGCCCCGGCCCCCAGGCGCGGACGCACAGGAGCGAGGTTAGGGAGTCCCCGGGGACAGCAGCCCCCCGGCTCGTCCCGCGGCCAGCGGGGGACCCCCCCCCCGGTGGACCCGGGGCAGGGGGTCAGGGTGCGCCCGCGGCCCCGGGCCGGGGAGAGGAGGGGCCGGAATTAGTCACCACAGGTGTTTGATAGGTGCCAAAAAAACCCTTTTATTTTGTATACATTTCAGAAAGGTGTTTTTTTTTACTTTTGGTCATCAGCTTTGTTGATAAGGTACCTTGCACTTTAAAATTTTTAAACCAGCAATTTTTTAGTCACCCAGGGTATTTTAGGGCCAAAAATACGTTTATTATCCGTATTCATTTCAGTAGGTATTTTTTTCACTTTTGGGCAGTCAATCTTTTTTGAAGAGGTACCCCCCCCCCCCCCCCCCCCACTTAAATTTGAATCCGCAATTTTGTTTTGATTTTAAGGGGTAAGAGAATAGCTGTGATTTGCCATTTTTAAAAAGACTTTTCCAAAACTATCCATACCTTCTCAAATTTTATCTTTCTGAACGGACCAATTCAGGGGTAACGAGCAAAGAGGGGGGTAGGACATGGAGGTGAGGGGACGGAGAAGGTGCCCTTCCCGTGCGGCTACAACACGCTGCCAGCGGATCGTCTTGCAGGGGCCCCTCAGGCTGTCATGCTGGGGGCAGGGGCCCCGTGATCTCTAAAAGAACAGGGTTCCATGGTTAATACAACCCGCATCCACAGTCTTTCCTCCTATCCTTGCAGTCCTGGCCCAAATGTGTCTCAGCTCATATCATCCTCCAACTAAACGAAGGGAGCCAAAAGTCAACTGTGTACCCCCCACTGTGGATAAACCCCTTTTTGAAGACCTCTTATGACAAAATGCGGTTGGGGTCAGAGGCATGTTAAAGATCAAAAGGCCAAAGAGGAATTTTGTCTGCTCTGACGCCAGTTACTGATCCATCAGAGGAGGATAAGGAGCCGGGCAATCGGAAAAATCCGGCGGTCGGGAAAGCCTTGCAGGCCCCTTCTTGTAGCCCGCAGCTTCTGGATGCAGAAAATCAGGGGCGACAAGTCACCTGTGTTTATGATGATGATGATGGGACGACATTGGTCCATCGTGGTCTTTTCCACAGAATTTGCTTGCAGGCTTCATCAC
>JAODAL010070128.1:0-16056 GCA_025379985.1 Phyllomedusa bahiana
GTTTTTTAAACAACTTTTTTTTTTTATAATAACCGTAGTATAGCTGCATGTACGCAAAATCCCCCCAAAAAATTCAAACGACCCTTGACCCACTTTGAACAATTGGTGAAAAACAAATGTCTGTTAGAAACAACATTTTTTTATAATTAGGACCTGTAGTATTTGCTGCATTTCAAAGCAGATGACCCAAAAAATTAAAATATGATTCTCAGCAACTATTAAAAATTGTGAGGAGAAATGCCACTTAAAAAGCCAAATATCTGTTCCAAAAGCCCCATGATTTTTCTGTATCTCACAGCAACATGCCCGCAAAAAATTAAAAAAATATACTTCTCCCCTATTAAAAAAATTTTGATGGAAAAAATGCCAATTAGAAGCCAAATACTGTTCCAAAGGACCAAATTATGCTGTTCTCACAGCAACATGACCTAAAAACCCAATGGTCCCCTTTCCCGGGAACATGCCAGCAAGGTGGTGTTGCTTTTACCGGGGGCGAAAATCTGATCCCCGCCCTTAAGATCGGTAGGCTGGGCACATCCCTTCCCGGGCACATGCATAAACCTTGTCCCCGAAATTTCTAGAGGCTACCCGGGGTCGGGCGCCTGTGAGGAAGGCCAAGTCTAAGTTCCCCTTTCCGCCGTTCGCCCCCTGCTTCGTCCCGTTGGTGCGTTCAGCGTCAGCCGGCCTCCCCGTCACCGTCTCATTTGGACGGGGCAACACGCTGGAAATTCCCCCCCTCCACATGCTCCACAAATTTTGGGCGCATTAAATGCCATTACCAGTACAATTACACTGCCTGACAAGCAGGGTCGGCCCTGGGGGTGTTGACCCCTGGGAGGGGAGGCAGTGAAAGACTCTGCACCACCCTTCCCTTTTTAAAGAACCACCAAAATGGTCATGCGGAAAATGCGTTTGTCAGCATAACATTGGGGTGATTTTATTTCTGGAACATCGTTGGACACTCTGAAACAACAGGTCCCCCCCAGCGACGGAGGGGGAGACGGACAAAAAAATGCGGACACGGAGCCTTTCTCTCCGTCAATCCACAAGGCCCGCATTTCACAACACGGTCTTCATTGGCAGTGGTTCGGGGGCCCAAACTAGTGCAAAAGGGGGGCCATCAGCTCGCATTGTCTGTAAGATCCTCCAGCGTCTGAAGGTCCCTCAAAATGACGGGCTACACAATCGCGACTGGCTTATTGGACACAAGCAGAGCCACGCCTTCTGCTCGAACGCTGAGAACACTGAGGCTGAACAGGAAAACCCGTTCTAATGAAAAAACGGGGGTTTCATGTATTTTTCCATTAAATTCGAAAACCATCCCACATCCCAGTCTGAGTTGCACACACATCCCCCCCGTTTTTATTCTGAAAGCTGATTTGCTGGCCCCCAAAATGACAGGAACGCCAAAAAGGGGCCAATCTTATTTATATTGCTCAGTTTTTAAAACCTAAATTATCGCATGATCAAAAAATTTGGGATCACAAAAAAACCCTGCGCCAATTTAAACCCTTTGTCGTTTAATAATCGCTCAACACAAAGGGGAATAAAAAAAGAAATGTGGCCCGGGTTGAAGAACCGTAAGAAAAAATCAAAAAATTTTTCTTCCTTCAGTCCCAGGGAATTACAACCCCCCAAAGTAAGGACTGGGAAAATTGATATTTTTTCAACAAACATCATACAATTTCCCTTTATCTGCGCCAAACTGAATTCCCCCCGGCACAAAAAAACTATTAAAAAGTTACACGGATGAAAATTGGTGTTTTTTGGGGCAAGGGACACATGAGAACATTACTAAAAAATTTTTAAAAATCCTAATTTAAAAAACAAGGGGGTTTCTTTAAACAAAAGGGGCCCGCCCCAAAAGTGAAATTCAGCTATTTAAAAGTTTTTCAGATAAAAAAATTTTTTTTTTTGAAACCAATAAAAATACACCAAAAATTACAAAAAAAATTTTTTTTTCCCAAATTTTTGTAAAAAGGGGGCTTTTTAAAAAAAATCGGGGCCGAAACCACGGGGCAAATACAGCTTTTTAAAAAAGGTTATACGGAAAAAAAAAAGGGTTTTTTTGTGCCCCAAAAGGAAATAAAACAAACATTTTTACTAAAAAAATTTCTGTAAAAAAAATTTTAAAAGTAAAAGGGGGTCTTTGAACAAAAGGGGAGTGAAACCAAAAAAGGGGCAATACAGCTATTTAAAAGTTAAATGGAAAAACCAAAAGGTGGTTTTTGCCCCAAAATGAAACCCCCCGAAATTTTAATAAAAAATTTCTGAAATTCAAATTAAAGTACAAAAAAGGTTTCTTTGGAAAAAAAACTGGAGTGCCCATGTGCAATCCCGCTTTTTAAAAGAAAATACGGAAAAGAAAAGTGGGTTTTTTGCACCAAGAAATAACCTAAAGTTACTAAAAATTTCTGTATCCAAAGGGAAAGTAAAAGGTTTGTCCCCTTTGAAAAAAACTGGGCCCCCCCCGAAAAAAAAAAAAGGTTGAAAAACACTATTTAAAATTTAATACGGATAAAAAAGGGGGGTTTTTTTGCACCAAAAAAAATTTTCCACCTGCAGTTACTACAATTTTCGTACCCAAAATGTAAGTAAAAGGGTTTGGCTCTTTGAAAAAAAATCGGGCTGTGAAAAAAAAGTAAAAAACAGCTTTAAAAAATTATACGGAAATAAGAAAAGGGGGGTTTTTTCCCCCAATTTAAATACACCTGCAGCTACTAAAATTTTTTTCTGATCCTTTAATTTTAAGTACAAGGTGGCTCTTTAAAACAAAACGGGGGGCCGCGCCAAACTGAAAAACAGCTATTTAAAATTATACGGATAAAAAAAGGGTGGGTTTTTGGGCACCAATGAAATACACCTGCATTACTAGAAAATTTCTGTACCCAAAATGTAAGTACAAGGGGGGCTCTTTGAACAAACTGGCTGCCCCAAAAAAAAAAATTTCAATTCCACCTCAGGGCGGGGGTTTTGGGGCCCCAAAAACGGAAAAAAAAAAATTGTTTTTTCAATGCGGGTTTAAAAGAGAGTTCTGGGCTGCACAATATACCCCCACCTTTTCCAAAAGCCACCTGCCCTTGTCGGTTCTTTTCCAACCTCCCCCCGCGGCTGACAGCGTTTAGACCTTCTTTAAAAGTTTTGGTCTAACTAACTAAGATCAAAATTCTCAAATTTAAAACCTAAAATTCTAATGTTCCCCCACCCTAAAAGCAAGTTGCCCTGTATGAATAAAAAAGAAGAACTGGGGTCTCTGAGCTGAGCTTTTTGAGAGGGGGCCCTAGCACACATCCTGCTTATGAAAAGGACACTAAAAACACTAAAACTGAACAAAAAACGGGGTTTCTATGCAAAACGAAGTCATGCGTTTTTTTCCAGCCAAGGGGAAAACCATAACATCCATTTCTTGACGTCACACACCCAGTTCACCCTTTTAAAAGCTCAAAGGGCTGATTTGCGGGGCCCCCAAAAATGACGGGAAAGCCCGAAAATGGAGCGAAAGTAATAGTTTATCTGCAGTTTCTAAACCTAAAATATCGCATGATGGGAAATTTTTCCAAATAACCCAAAAAATCTCCCAAATTTTCAACTTTGTCGATTATAAACGCTTTTCCCTATAATTAGTTTTTGAGCGATTATTTCGACAAAGTTGAAATTGGCACGGTTTTTATGTTAAACGGATTTTTCGATCACCCCGAAAAATTTGGGGAAAAATCTGCGCATAATCTTTAAATACGCTTCCTGTCCTTTTTTTTGGCGGCCAGAAATCGGGTTTTTACAGAATAGAGCAGGGGAGCGGGGTTTTCGACTCATGAAGGGATTGTTAGGGTTGCGATTGGCTGGAAAAATCACACGACCTCTTTTTAAACCATAAAAACGGCCCTTTTCCGTTCATAAATCATTGGGGGGGGTCTGTGTCTAAATAAGGGGCAGGACGTGCCCCTCGGAAACCCCTCAAAACAGCTCAGGGGAAATTTTTCTATTTGTTAAACACAGACATCACTTTTAGCTGTGAACATTAAAACTTAGGTAGATTAAAGTTTTGGGCAGATTTTGGGTTTACTTAGGCTAAAAAGGAATTTTAAAGGAGCATCTAGCGCTGTACACCCCTGTGTGGGGGGGTGGGGGGGGGGGGCGGGGGGTGGGGCGAACACAGACAGACAGAAAAGGCTCTTTAAAAAGGGGAGTGGATAAAGGCCAGCCAGACTGTGTTTAGAGTTTTAAACCCCGCATTTCAATGGGTTTTTGGTGAAATATAAATTGTTGTTGTGTAAACCTGCACTTAAAAAATTTTTAAAAAAGCAATTTTTAGTCATCGCAGGTATATTTGATAGGTTCAAAACTCCACTTTTTTTGATCCGTATTCTTTTTAGATAGGTGTTTTTTTTCCCTTTGGTGGAGAAACCCGCTTGTCCATAGAGCCACCTTTGCACTTAAATTTTTTAAAACACCAAATTTTTTTTATGTCACCACAAAGGGGTATTTGATAGGGCAAAACTCCACTTTTATTAACCGTATACATTTCAGATAGGTTTTTTTTCACTTTGGTGCAGGCCCCGCTTTTTTTCATAGATCCCCCTTGCACTTAAAATTTTAATACAGCAATTTTGGGTTGTCACCGCGGTGTATTTTATAGGTCAAAAAAAACCTTTTTTTTTCCCTTTTACATTTCAGTAGGTGTTTTTTTTCATTTTGGGGCAGGCCAGCATTGTTTATTAAAATCCCCCTTTGCACTTTAAAATTTTGAATACAGCAATTTTGCGTCCCCCGCAGGTGTAAATTTTTTAGGTTGCAAAAAAAAACCCTTTTTTTATCCGTTTTAAAATTTCAGATAAGGGTTTTTTTACTTTTTGGCCCCCGGGGCCCGCTTTGTTTAAAAAAGATCCAACCCTTTCAAATTTAAATTTTAAAAACAGCAATTTTGTCGTCACCGCAGGTGTATTGATAGGGGGCAAAAAAAAAATACCTTTTTTTAACCGAAAACATTTTTAATAGGGTTTTTTTTTTCACTTTGGCGCAGGCCACTTTTTCCAAAAGATCCACCTTGCACTTTAAAATTTGGAAAACAGCAATTTTTTTATTTTTCCCCTGGGGTTTTGATAGGTGCAAAAAATACCTTGTTAAATTAAAAAGTATACATTTCCCGGGTAGGGGTTTTTTTTTCACTTTTGGCACAGGCCCCCCAAGGGGCCCTTTTTCCAAAGAGCCCCTTTCACCCTTTAAAAATGAATCAGCAATTTTTTTTGGGTTTACTGCAGGTGTATTTGATAGGTGAAAAAATCCCCTTTTTTTTATCCGCTTTCATTTCAGATAGGGGTTTTTTTCACTTTGGCGGGGAGGCCCCGCTTTGTTTTATAATCCCCTTGGGACTTTAAAAATTTTAAAACCCGCAATTTTGTCGTCACCCCCAGGTTTTGAAAGTGCAAAAAATAAACCCTTTTTTAACCGTATTTCATTTCAGATTTTGGGGGTTTTTTTTTACTTTGGGGGAAAGGCCCGCTTTGGGTTTAAAGATCCACCTTCACTTAAATTTGAAAACAGCAATTTTGTAGTCCCCCGCAGGGGTATTTGTTAGGGGGCCCAAAAAATTTTCCTTTTTTTTATCCTATACATTTCAGAAGGGGGTTTTTTTCACTTTGGGGCAGGGCCCGCTTTGTTCATAGATCCACCCTTTCACTTAAATTTGAATACAGCAATTTTTGGGCGTCACCGCAGGTTTTATTAGATAGGGGCAAAAAAAAAACCCTTTTATTATCCGAAAACATTTCAGTTTGGTTTTTTTTTCACTTTTTGGGGCAGGGCCAAACTTTGTTCAAAAATTTCCCCCTTGGGACTTAAATTTGAATACAGCAAAATTTTTTTGTCACCGCAGGTGATTTGATGCTGCAAAAAAAAACCCTTTTTTTATCCGAAAACATTTCAGATAGGTGTTTTTTTTTCACTTTTGGCGCAGGCCCGCTTTTGTTCATTGATCCACCCTTTACTTAAATTTAAACAGCAATTTTTTATCACCCAGGGGTATTTGATAGGTGCAAAAAAAAATTTTTTTTTTTTCTGTATAAATTTCAATAGGTGTTTTTTTTTTACTTTGGGGACAGGCCCAAGGGTTTTTCCCCAAAAAGCCACCCTTTCACTTAAAAAAATGAATACAGCAATTTTGTAGTCACTGCAGGGTGTATTTTATAGGGGGAAAAAATCCACTTTAAATTTTCTGTATACATTTCAGATAGGTGTTTTTTTTTTACTTTGGCGCAGGCCCCGCTTTTTTCATAGGGTCCACCTTGCACTTAAATTTGAAAAACAAACAATTTTGTCGTTTACCGCAGGGGTATTTTTATAGGTGCAAAAAAAAACCTTTTAAAAAAACCGTATACATTTCAGATAGGTGTTTTTTTTCCCTTTGGGGGCAGGCCAGCTTTTTTCATAATCCACCTTTCACTTAAAATTTTAATACAACAATTTTGTAGTCCCGCAGGGGTATTTGGGTAGGGCAAAAAATTTCCTTTTATTATCCGTATACATTTCAATAAAGGGGTTTTTTTCAAAAATTTGGCCAGGCCAGCTTTGTTATTTGATTCCAAACCTTTCCCCTTTTAAAATTTTAATACAGGGAATTTTTTTAGTCCCGCAGGTTTTATTTTATAAGGGGCCAAAAAAAAAACTTTTTTTATCCCCAAAAGTTTTTAAATAGCTGTTTTTGCACGTGGTGCGGCCTTAGTTTTTTCAAATTTGCCACGTTGTACGACAAAATTTTGATTTGAAAAATTTTTTTAGCAACTGTTCCGTTTGGGCATTGCTGCAAAAAAAAAACAATTTTTTCATCCGTGAAAATTTTTGAATATTTTTTTTGGGCTTGTTTTAAACTCAGTTTTGGGCCCCAAAAAAAGCGCACTTGTATTGGTATTTTGTTGAAAAAATATCAATTCCCAAACCTACTTGGGGAAATTTTTAAATTCCCGGGCAAGGGGGGAAAACACTGTTGATTTTTTTCTTACGGTTCTTCCACCAACAAACAAATTTTACAGGTTTTTCCAAAAAACATTTTTAGTTTCTAACAAATTGGCTGTAGGAAATAAAAGTTATTTAAAAATTTGCTGGATTTGCCTTTTTTTAAAAAAGAGACTTTTCCCAAACTTTTTCCCCTAACCCTTTTCAAATTTTTTTCTTTTTGAACAGGGGCCCCAAATGCAGGTGGGAAGCGAGCCCAAAAAGGGGGGTAGGGGCAAGGGGGGTAGAGGGACGAGAGAAGGGTTCTCCTTCCCGTCTGGCGAACAACACGCAAACCAGCGGATGTCGGTTGCAGGACCGTCAGGCCGTAACGCTGGGTCAGGGGCCCTTTTGAATCTCAGTAACAAAAAGCGTCGCCAATCTGTCCTTCAGTGGTTTTAATTTCAACCCCGCAGCCGCATCCTTTCCCCCCGTCCCCCCAGTCATGGCCCAAATGCGTCATCAGCAAACATCAGGGATCCTTTCCCCATGAAGCGAAGGCAGCCCAAATTCCCAAAAAGTTTTACCTACCCCCTTTTGGAAAATCCATTTTTTGAATACCTCTTTGAAAGACAAAATGCGGTTTTGGGGGCCCAAAGGGATGGTTAAAAAATCAAGAGGCCCCGGAGGATGATTTTGTTTTTGCTCTGCGCCCAGTTTTCTGATTCCATCAGAGGGGGAAAGGGAAACCGGCAAATTGGGGAAAAATCCCCGGCGGTCGGCTACGCCTTGCAGTTCCTCTTTCTTTTAGGGCCCCCAGTCCTGGATTTCAGAATGGGCAGGAGGGACGAAGTTTACCTGTGTTTAGATGATGATGGGCGACATTGCCCGATCCAACTGGTCTTTCCCCGCAGGGAAATTTTTCTGGCGAGTGCTTCAACACTTTGGGTGAGGAGGAAGGACGATGGGGGGAGTGCAGTACGGGTCCCGCCTCAAAAGGGAAGGGTGGCCAAAAAGGGCCGCTGAAAATTTTTCGCCAACCACGTTTAGCGGGAAAAACCCCCCTCTTTTGCTTAACGCCGTCAAAAGGGGGCCAGGACCTCTTCAAGCCCGGGCCCCTTTTTTGAGCATGCCCCTGATTAACCCCGCATGTTTTATGCCCCCTTTGCCCTAAACGCATCAGTAAAGGGAAGAATCTTAGGTTTTTTTAAACCCCCCACCAACAGTCTTTGTCCCATGCAGCGAATGCATTTAGGGTTAAATGGAGGCAAACTTGGCCCAAAAAAGGCCACACCCATGCCCGGGTTCCAACCATTCCCCCCTCTGTCTCCCCCCCTCCCCTTCCCCCAACCCCCAAAAAAACACTTCCCCCGTCTCTCAGGGGTCATATCAGGGAACAGGCCCCCGCCTTTAGCCTCCACCGTTTGCCCGGGACCCCCGCACCACCCGAACCCATCCTACACCCTTTTCCTTCCCCCCAAATTTGGGCGACCCCGGCCCCGCCGTACCGCGGCCAGTTTAGCACCAGCCTTCTTCTTCCAGGTTTTTGGGGGCAGAAAAAACACTTTAACCCAAACATTTCCCAAAACCCCAAAAACCGAAAAGTCGGCATTTGGGCCCGGCTTTTTGGGCCCTTGGGGAAAAGTTTCCTTTTTCCCTCTGGTGGGCCAGAGGGTTCCCCACGTCTTGGGGTTGCCTGGGCCCCCCAAAAACCAGATTCCGGGGCAGGGATTTCTTTTCCAGAAAAAGCCGTCCCCCGCCCTGGGCCCGCCAACCCTGTCATCTTAAAATTTTTAAGCGCGTTGTTTTGCATCTGTGTCTGGAAAAATCCAACTGACCCCGACACATGGACTAGTATGCACGGCCCCAAAGGGTGCTAAAACCTTTTGACGGGTCAAGGGGAGCGGATGGATGTCCCCTGGTTTTGGGGACGGTGGGTCTCAGGCTCGAAACCTTTCTCTTTCAAAAAAGCGGGGAAGGTTTTCAGGGGGTTTCCCCCCAAAGGGCCTTTTGGTGGCCCTCACGTGCCCCGAGAAACCAACCGTGTTGAAATTTAAACGTCTTTGGGGGACCGTCCACAAACAGGTCGGAGCTGTGGCGGCTCTCCGCAACGAGGGCCCAGCCTGGCCCGGGGGACAAGAACCTTTTGCCACAAGGTGGTGTGGCCCATTTCGGGGGAAAAATTTCTGGCCCCCGTTAAATCGGGATTTTTGCACATTCTTTTCCCCGGGAAAATGTCCCCTTTGGGCCCTTTTCGTCAAGATATTTTTAAAGCCTAAACCCCGGGGCTGGATTGCCTGTAGGAAGGCTCGAGGTCGATTCGCCCCTTCCGCCATTCGGGAACCCCGCTTTTCCTTCCTGGGTGGGGTTGCACAACAGCTCGGCCTTTCCCCCTCAACCGCCCCATTGTTGCCCTTGGGAACACGCTGGGGAAATTTCCCCCCTCCCCATGCTCCAGCGATTGTGGGACAGCGCAATGCCATTACGCAGTACAATTACACATGGCCTGACAAGCAGCTTTGCGGACCTCGGGGTGTTTAGCCCCCGAGGCGGAGGCAGGTGAAAAAAGTTTTTGCACCCCTTGCAATTTTTTAAAAGCCACCCAAAATGGTCCCGCGCGGACAAAGCCCCTTTTCAACATGAGCTTGTGGGGCTTAGTTCTGGAACGGGTGTTGGCACTCCTTTAAAAAACAGGTCCCGCCACGATGGGGGGGGAGAGGACAAAGATGCGGAAAACGGGGGCCTTTTTCCCGTCGAAAACCAGAAGGCCCCCAGTTTTTACAATTTTATCGGGCTTTATTAGGCAGTGGGTTTAGGGCCCGGGCTAGGCAAAGGGGGGCGGCCTTTAGGTTTTCGGTGCATCATCTGAGGCAAGTCCCGGGGTGTGGGTTTAAGCTGTGTCCCAGGAACGGGGGAGGGGAAGAGGTATTCCAAAAATTCCACGTTACCGACTCCCTGCCTTGGAAAAAAGGTTGGTGCAAAAATTTTAGGCGGAGGAAAGGGAAAATGAGGAAAAAATCAGTTTTACTAGGGGCCCCCCACCCAGAGGCTTGGGAAAAACAACTCCCTCTTTTTACATGAGTTCTTGGATGCTTTCCCTTTTCCTTTTCCCAAAATATCCTTTGCATTAAACCAACAAAATTTAAAAACAATTTCTTTTGGGGGCCCCCCTTTTGGGTCCCCGGTTTAAAAAAAAACCAAAAATCAGCACTTTCCTTTTTACCCACCCCAAAAAGAGAGTAAAAAAGCAGGAAATGGGAAACCCTTTTTGATTGACAAAAATGGAAAACATTTTTTTTCGCTGCTTCACCCTTTTCCAAATTTCAGGGGGGAAAAAAAACGCAGCGACGTGACAGCAAAATAGAGTTTCCAAGTAGCCGCAGCGGCAGCAACAGCAGTAGGCAAAAGTGGCAGAAGCCTAAGGTTTTACCTCTGGCAAACTTTTTTTTCCACCCCCACCAACCAAAGTAATGCAGGCAACACATCCAAAAACACAAGGGCCACTTAAAAAATCCCGGTTTCACGGGCCCAAACTGCTTTTCAACCCCCGTGTTTTTTTGGGTGTGTTTTCCCTTCCCAATTTACTTCTGGGCAATTCCCAAAAAAGGATGAATGGCCCCAGCTCCTCGCCCTCCATAGAGGTGTTGTCCTGGGCCCCCACCAACAATCATAACTGAGCGGGCCCCTTTAGAAAAGCTGGAGGAAATCGAACGGCAAACGCATCCGGCTTTCCACAGTAATGTGGAAACGTTTTACCCTTATCAAGGGGGAAACAGGCCCTGGATCTCTGATGGTTGTGGCCCTAAAATTTCCCCCAGGTCACCGGGTTATTTTTCGGTCTTTTTCCTTCACATTCCCCCTTCAAACAGAAATGGTCCTCTTTAAAAATTTTTTTTAAAAAAATCATTTCTTTCTGCAATTTTTTTCTCAGGTTTCCCCTAAAAATTCTTTTTTCTGGGTTTTTTCTGTGAGGAGACTGTAAAAAAAACACCCAAAGGGTTTTATGACAAAAAACCATATTCCATTACCACCATCTCTTTTTTGAATTTTTTTGCATTGGGGCAGTGGTTTTGGGGGGCATTTGGGGCTGTTTAGATACAGCTATAATTGGTCCTTTGGAAAAAAAATGGTTTGGGTTCTAAGTGGCATTTTTTTCCATCAAAAATTTTTAACAGTGGCTTTAGAAGTCCCCTTTTTTAAATTTTTTTGGGGGCCCTGGTGGTGGGAAAAACGGTATAATCATGGTCCCTTTTGGAAAAGAAATGTGGCTTTTTTTTGGTATTTTTCCCTCAAAAAATTTTTAAAAAGTGGGGTGAGAAAAACATTTTTAAAATTTTTTTGGGGCATTCTGCTTTGAAATGCAGCAATATACATGTTTTATTCTAAAAAAATGTTGTTTCTAACATAATTTGTTCTTCACAATTGTCAAAAGTGGCTCAAGGGTCATGTTTTAAAATTTTTGGGGGCATTTTGCTGTGAAATGCAGCTATACTACAGGTCTATTATAAAAAAATGTTGTTTCTAACAACATTTGTTCTTCACAATTGTCAAAGTGGCTCAAGGTCATGTTGAATTTTTGGGGCATTTTGCTGTGAAATCAGCTAAACAGTCTATTGTAAAATGTGTTTCTAATACATTTGTTCTCACAATTGTCAAAGGGGCTAAAGGTGATGTGCTGTCAAAAACAGGAATAGGTAGGACACTGTTAATGGACACATATTGCAAAATGACTTGTTTTTGCAAGATCTTTAACAGAGCTAGCAATCCCTGTAGTGAGACAACCCATTTAATACATTTAAAAAAAGAGAAACAAAGATGTGGTGGGATTCCATCCTATTTTAAAAATGTGTTTTCTAGAATTAAACTACTAAAAAACTGGCATGCACAAAATAGCTGATACAAATATTCCTCTGAATTGTACAATGGAGGTACAGGAAGAGTTGAACAGATGTAGGTTACCCAGGACAGATATAGTCAATGTCCAGTTCAACTAAAATGGTGGTTGAAAGACTCCTTTTTCCGGCACTTTTTAATCTGTGGGTCAGACAGGTTTAATGGTCATACTGTGGTACAGAACAGGCATAGTCAATGTCCAGTTCAACTAAAATGGTGGTTCAGAGACTCCTTTTTCCGTCACTTTTTAAATCTGGGGGTCAGACAGGTTTAATGGTCATACTGCGGTACAGGACAGATATAGTTAATGTCCAGTTCAACTAAAATGGTGGTTGAAAGACTCCTTTTTCCGGCACTTTTTAATCTGTGGTTCAGACAGGTATAAGGGTCATGCTGCGGTCCTGGACAGGCATAGTCAATGTCCAGTTCAACTAAAATGGTGGTTCAGAGACTCCTTTTTCCAACACTTTTTAAATCTGGGGGTCAGACAGGTTTAATGGTCATACTGCAGTACAGGACAGATATAGTTAATGTCCAGTTTAACTAAAATGGTGGTTAAAAGACTCCTTTTTTCGGCACTTTTTAATCTGGGGGTCATGCAACAGAAAATGTTGGCCCTTTGAAAAATACTGAGGGAGAGACAGTAGAGGGCGATGAGAAAAAAGCAAACCTATTAAACACTTTTTTCTTCACTGTATTTACCGAGGAGGATGAGCTTCCTGTTGAACAGAGGGATGAGGTAAACTCCAACTTAAAAGTTTCTTGTCTAACCCAGGAAGAAGTGCAGCTCCGTCTTAAGAAGATTAAAATAGACAAATCCCCAGGTCCAGATGGCATACACCCACGTGTCCTAAGGGAGTTAAGTGATGTCATAGATAGGCCCCTATTCTTAATATTTATGGACTGTCTAATAACGGGGTATGTCCCAAAGGATTGGCGCATAGCAAATGTGGTGCCAATATTCAAAAAGGGGTCAAAAAGTGATCCAGGAAACTATAGGCCGGTAAGTTTGACCTCTGTTGTAGGTAAAATGTTTTGAAGGTTTTCTCAGAGATGCTATCCTGAGTATCTCCCTGAAAATAAATGTATAACGCCGTTCCAGCATGGGTTTATGAAGGATCGGTCCTGTCAGACTAATCTCATCAGCTTCTATGAGGAAGTCAGTGCTAGACTGGATCGGGGTGAGGCACTGGATGTCATATATCTAGATTTTTCTAAAGTATTTGATACGGTGCCACATAAAAGGTTGGTAAATAAAATGTGAATGATTGGAATGGGGGTAAATGTGTGCTAGTGGGTAAGCAACTTGCTCACTGATAGAAAACAAAGGGTAGTAATTAACGATACATACTCAGACTGGATTGCTGTTACTAGTGGGGTACCACAAGGGTCAGTATTGGGCCCTATCCTCTTCAACATTTTCATTAATGATCTTACACAGGGATTACACAGTAGAATATTGATCTTTGCAGACGATACTAAGCTCTGCAAAGTAATCAACACAATAGAGGATAATGTGTTATTGCAAAGGGATCTGGATAAGTTGGAGGCCTGGGCAGGGAAATGGCTGATGAGGTTTAACACAGATAAATGCAAGGTTATGCACATGGGGAGGAAAAATCCATTACATGACTACATGTTAAATGGAAAAGGGCTGGGTAAAAGTGACATGGAGAAGGACTTGGGAATCCTGGTGGACAGTAAACTAAATTGTAGCAGCCAGTGTCAGACAGCAGCTGCCAAGGCAAATAGGATTATGGGGTGCATTAAAAAGGCCATAGAGGCACATGATGAGAACATTATTCTCCCATTATACAAGACACTGGTTAGACCACACATGGAATATTGTGTTCAGTTGTGGGCACCAATGCACACGACAGACATTGTAGAGCTTGAACAGATACAACGGCGGGCAACAAAAATAATAAAAGGACTGAGTGGACTACAATACCCAGAAAGATTAGCAAGATTGGGGTTATTTAGTTTAGAGAAAAGACGGCTTCGGGGGTACATAATAAATATATGTTTAAATAAAGATCTCTCCCAAGATTTTTTTATACCCGGGCGTATTAGAACAAGGGGGCACCCCCTTACGTCTTGGGGAAAAGAAAGTTTCAAAATAACTAGAAAGGGATTCTTTACTGTAAGGGGCAGTGAGACTGTGGAATTCTCTGCCAAGGAAATTGTCAGGGTTTTTGTTTTAAATGAAAGTTAAAAAAAGGGTTTTGGATGTTTTCTGGAGCATAAAAATAAAAAGGGTTATAGGGTCTAGGATTTGGGGGGATCATTGACCCAGGGATTTTTCCGATTGCCGTTTGGAGTGGGGAAAGGAATTTTTCCCTAAAATTAGGACAATTGGCTTCTACCTCATTGGGGGTTTTTCCCCTTCCCTCTGGATCAACACCTTACACAACAGGTGAATTGATGGACGTCTCGTCTTTTTTCGGCCTTACAAACTATGAAATATGCGGTTTGGGGCTCTGCTGGGGCCCAGGACAGATAAGTCATGTTCATTTTAACAAAAATGGGGGTTTGAAAGACTCCCCTTTTCAGGCACTTTTTTTTGTGGGTCGACGGGAACCCCCTTTGGTCAAGTGGTACAGAACGGGGTATAGTCAATGTCCATTCACCAAAAATGGTGGTTAAAAGGGATCCTTTTTCGGGCACTTTTTAACTGGGGTCGATAGGTTTAGGTCATGCTGCTTTCCATACGGCATGTTCAATGTCCAGTTAAGTAAAATGATGGTTCAAATCTACTGCCTTTGCCTTTTTTAATTTTGGGGGTCATGCGGGTTAAGGGTCAAGCTGTGGTAAAGCGGGTTTGTGAATGGTGTGTGACTTTTTTTCTTGGTTTTATAAACTAAGTGTGTTGCCTAAGATGTAGCATGTATCCATTTGACGTTGTGGTTTTAAATTTCCGCTTCCCACCCCTTTTTTGGGTTAAGAAAAGGTGTTGTTCCCTCCTTTTAGACTTTAATGGCATGGGGTGATAATTTTTATCATATCGGAAACGTCTTGATAATTCCCGATATCGACTATCGACCCGGATGACGATAGTCGACGTAATCGTCACACTACTAGAAATCATAGCTTTAAAAGGTTTATTTCCCTTTTTTTTTTTTTTTTTTTTTTCTTTTTAAATAAACCCCTGCTCAAATTCTTTTTTCTTTCCCCGTTTTTTTTTTTCTGATTGTAGATTTCTCATTCATCATCTATATGTTGGGGGGGATAGCATTCTTGCCTGCACTGCTTAACACAGTCCAAAGAGTACTTACAGCAGCGTCTGCAATAGGAGCCCTTTTTGATGATTCAGCCAAATTTATTTATAGGAAGTTTTCTAGCTGCTTTGACCAGGAGAAGTCACTCCCTGGGGGGGGAGAAAAGGTGAACTGTGACTATCTCCTATTGTGACTGGTGAATCCTGTGTTATCTATACACATTGATGTCCCCTTTCAGTTTTTACCCCGCTTTGCTCTTTTTGAGGAGACACTGAATTCTTTCTTTGCAGAACAGGAAGTGTAGACTATTATTGGGCTTAGTGCCAAAGTGAAAAAATGCAGGATTAAGAAATTTTTTAAAAAAAATATTGAAAGTGATATGGAAAATTTAAAAAAAAAAACAACCTAAAATTCCAAAAAAATCTGCTTAACATAAAAACATGAGTTAAACAATAAGTCATATTTTGATGAGAGCTATGAAATACCGTATTTGTGGTCCGTACTTTGGGCACAATTACACTCCGAAATATGGACCACAAATACACCATGTAAACATACCCTTACAGTAAAGAATTCCTTTCTATGTTTATGTAGAAACTTTCTTTCCTCAAGACATAGAGGATGCCCCTGTTTTAAAACAATTTGGGGATAATAATCATGGGGGAGATTTCTTATTTTCCCTTTGATTACTTATACATTTTATTTGTCACCCGAAAGCAGTCTCTTCTAAAAATAAAAACCCCAATTTTTGCTAAAAATTTTTGGGTTTGTGCTTGTATTTTATTGTAGTTTTGAACCGTTTAAGCTGTATAATATCTTTCTTTTGCACTGGTGCCCCAAACTGTTTTAAAAAGTATATTTTTTGGTCTGACCGTGATTTTGTCACGGGTGGTCCGCAGCCCTGGGTCGGGCTGTGGGGACACCCGTTCCTGTTTGGGGCCCCCTCTCGGGGACGAGTGGCGAAGCGGTCCGCAATTGGGCCCGGGCGTGCTTCCCCGAGAGGCTGGCTTACCACCCC
>JAODAL010070129.1:0-16056 GCA_025379985.1 Phyllomedusa bahiana
CCCCCCCTCCCCCCCCCCTTTTGCCTCTACTTTTTCCTCATTGTCCCGGGGTCCTTTTTTCAGTTTTCATCACGTGAGCACGTTTCTATTTAACAAATTAGGGATGCATGTATATTGCTTTTGCAAGGGACTATTCATGTATGTACTCATGTATGTAGAGATTTATTGTTCCTGCTTGCGGCGCTGGTCTAGTGCGAGGCGGATGCAGCTGGATGTGGTGGCATTTGAGGATACTGGAGTTCTTACATGCTTCCATTGTGATATGGTGGATTGAATGGCTAGCTGTGAGCCGTAGGAGAGAATCTTCAATGGGGAACTTGTGAGGTCAGACTGTGGGAGGGAGAGAGGGCTAGCCATAGAGCCTACAGTATTATTAAAATGAGTATGAATATTACATGTGAAAGAGAAGTAGTTTATGAATATAGTCTTGAGACAATACTATACAATGCAGTGGAACATGTATTTAATGGGGCCTGCAGCTCTATTGGAATGAATATGCATATTACATACATAGGAGAAGAGCTTTATGGGAAGATAATATGACAGTGGTCACTATGTACAGTGGAGTTTAGTATTCCCAATGAATATGCATATTGGATATTGAAGAGAAGGGCTTATGGGAATTGACAAAGATGGCAGTGTGCTGTGTAAATGTGATACCTAGTCTGCTTAGTTCATTCTAGGTGAGGCACGCAGTTGCAATAATATGAGAGAAGTGAGACGGAAGCCCATCACAGTCAGGGCTGAGGTGTCTGTTGGTGCAGTGCATTGGCACGGGCAGTGCGGTGGGATGGGGCGCGGGCCCGTTATGGAGATGGCGAATTTGACTGAAGGTTGTTGGCTCATGAGAGCATGGTGGCAGCTTTAGCAGGACATGTTATGAGTGTGCGCGTGCGGAAGGGGGAGTGGGCTTTATGTGGATTCTCTGATGTCCAATTGGTGAGCACCTGAATGGGGTGTTTACCTAACATGATATAAAAGGAAGTGAGCTCAGACCACATGTGATCGGACCTCTAAGCCTTGATAAAGCCAGGTTAGCTGGCGAAACATGTCGGCGAGGTCAGGCATGACGTTTTAAATTGTGATCTCTCACCTCTGTCTACAAGTGTCACCTGCTGCAGATGGTGTCACAAGGGGGCCTTATTTGTTCTGTGTCTATGAGATTAGGGACGACTGCCCAAGTAGTTGGCTTGGGATCCCTTCTGAAGCTAGTACTTTGCTATAGATATAAGGCTCTCCTGTTAATAGGTGGGGTTCCACCAGACTTGATGATAGAAAGGGAGTATTTCCCTCTTTCAGAAGCAAAAAGGGTTAAATGATGAGGATAGAGATCAGGTTTTTAAATAGTGTGTATAGAGGTTAAGAGTTAGATATAATAAAAGTTACGTTTTAGTGTTTGCCTATGGCAAAATAGTAAATATAATAATGGTGAATAGCACTGTAGAAAATCCCTACTTGTTCCATGTGGAAGCAAAGCCAGAAACTGGTCAGAGTAGCAATGTCAGCGCCTCTTCTCCCATCAAAAGTGTCTACAATGTGCACATGAACACAGAAATGGAGCAAGTGAAGAAGAGGGGTGTGGTCTGACAAACCATGTTTTCTATGCCATCCTGTGGATGCCTTTGAGTGCGCCACTGACTTAGTGTACAGATGGCACCAGAATGTACTATGAAAGGAAGACAAGCTGGAGGAGTAAAAGGGATACTTTAGTAAATGTTCTGCTGGGAAAACCCGGGTCCTAGCATTCATGTGAAAAATATGAAAGGAATATTCAGCTCACCTACTTGGTTGCACGGAGAAGTGGGAGATCCGGAGCCAGTCTCCTGCTGCATACAGGTAAGGAAAAAATATTTGCACTCCAGCAACTTGTGAGATTTCTTTGATCTTTAAAACTTGTAGCTTTATTAAATATACTTTAAAAGTCCATTTTCAAAAGGTCAGACATAACAGTTCAGCAAGCGTTCCACCAAAACGCTTGCTGAACTGTTATTGTCTGACCTTTTGAAAATGGACTTTTAAAGTATATTTAATAAAGCTACAAGTTTTAAAGAATCAAAGAAATCTCACAAGTTGCTGGAGTGCAAATATTTTTTCCTTACCTAGCATTCATGTGGATGATACGTCGACATCTACCACAGGAAAACCAAGTATAGCAATGGTATCCCCTAATAAAGTTGCTTTTTTTTTTTGCAATACCCACTGCCACACAGAAAAACTGGGGATAAATTGAGGAACAGGATAGAGTTCAAGGTCTTGTCTTGGCCTATAGACCCTAAAATATCTTCTTGTAACCCCTTTATGCCAGGACCATGGGACACCTTTGAAGGCCTTGTGGAGATTGTTTCTGGATAGGTTCATGCTGTTTTAGCAGCAGGAGGGGCCTTATACAGTAGTCAGTCACAATATTAAAACCACCTGCCTTTGGACACTTCTAGCAGTGTTATGGCTTTATGCACATTGAAGTATTTAAAAAAAAAAAAAAAAAAAAAAAACAAATGAAAATCAAAAACAGCAGAAAGCTTTAGTACCTGGCTGCTGTATTAATTGGTCTTTGCAGTAAAGGACTGGTTTATTGGGAGTTGTGTCTGTCTAGAATGTAAAAATGTTCACCTTTGAATAGGTTTGACCAAATAATGCCATAGAGTGGCCCCATAAAGCCAGTCTAACAAATTAGTAGCAGAAGTACAAGTGAATTTTTTCACCCCGTGGAGCCAAACATTTGTTAGAAAAATAAATCCAGTGGTCACAACCTAGATCCCTGCACTCTGTTCCTTTGGCAAATAAAAGTCCCCCTTTCCATAAAATGTAATGAGTTACAAATACTATGCTTAACCTGAACAAGTGAAGAGCCAGTGTAAGGCAGCACAGGAAGGAGTTTGTCAACCACTGGTACTCTATAACAGCCGTGCAGAAGTTGGGAACCATTGAAAGACCTGGTCTATTACTGGAACACACCCCCATCTGGCTGCATCTAAGTTGGGAAAGGGCCAGGTGGGTCCTGTACACCCACTTATACCCAAAAAAAACAACTGTAACAATGGATTTTCAGGTTTCCTACTTGTTGCTCAGATGTCTCTAGCAGTAGAAATAAAGTGCTTATTATAATGAGGACAGAATGAGGACGTTGATAAAAGTATTTTTGATTAAGACAGAAAAGTTTACTGTCTAAAATTAGGTGATCTATTCATATACATAAAAAGTATAGTCTGTTATAGACCGCTAGTATAAAATTTCTTCACTCGGATTACGTATCATACATCACTGTATTTAACAAAAAACAGAAAATCGCCCACACCTCTGCTCGTTTAGTTAGAATGGTATAAACATAAGCAGGGTATCGACTACCCAGACAACTGCTGGTAAAACCAATGGAAAAAAGTCTCATCTTGCAATTAATATAGTCAGCACTTTGTGAGAAAAAGTCCACAGTCCTCAATCATCCTCCTCCTCTTCTTGCTGTTTTGCCTTCTTTTTCTTCTTCTTCTTTTTGGGAGGCTGTTTGGAAACAGTAAAAAAGATTGGAGTGAGATTGTATAATACAAAGGAGATGGACGCAATTGTTTAACCTGCATAGACTAACCTCGTCAGCTGTGCTAGTAGTAGGTGCTTCTTCTACTTCCTCCTCTTCTTCAGTAACTACCTCTTTCTTTATTTTCTTCTTCTTCTTCTTCTTTGGCGTCTCCTCAACTTCTGGCTCCTCTGGAAAAACTCCACAATACAGTTTGAACATTTCTGAACTTAACAATTCCCACCTAGACAAACTCGTTTCTACTGATCACACCAGTGATTTTCTAATTCATGTGTCAACTGTACTCAAAAAATACCTTCTTCAACTGGTTCAATTTTTGGCTTCTTAGCTTTTTTCACTTTGACCTCAGTAGCCTGCTCTTCCTCCACTTCTTCAATCTTCCTCTTCCTGGGAACGGAGGGCAGGGTGGAGTCTCCAGATGGGTCGTAAACTCGGACCTCGCTGTAAGCAGCAGAGAAAAAAAAAAATCAATTTCAACCCAACACATTCCTTCAGGCTTTTTAACCAAATATTGAGCAAAAAGCCTAGTGACCCTTTCAAATGCACTTGTGATATAGTGGACCCTCAGGTCACAAAATAGATTTTGGGTGACCACTGCTAGTTAAAATCCTAGTGCTAGGATCACTTATTGTTTTTTCCCCACAACATGTGTAATTTGGAGTGTAAAAATACATGTATGGGGCACCTAATCAACCCCCACCTCCGATTCCCCATCATTTTCAGTCCTGTGTCGTGTTACAAAATATATAAATTTAAGTGCCTGTCACTTTTTCAGTGCGTTTATAGTGAATACACGAATCAGCATCCTGAAACATGATCCTATATAAAAAGGGGGAAAATCATTTTTACCCAGCCACCAATTGTGCAAGTTCTCCCACTTAAGAAGAGAGAGACACAAAATGAGAAAACAAATCCGGAAAATCACATTGTCTGATTTGGAAAGAATTTGCAAATTATGGTGGAAAATAAGTATTTGGTCAATAACAAGTTCTCCAAACACAATGAGTTGTGTTTCTACCAAACAGTTCTACTTTGGTTTCATCTGACCATATGACATTCTCCCAATACTCTTCTGAATCATCCAAATGCTCTCATAGTTGAGGTCTACCTAGGATGTTAACCCCTTAACGACCTTGGGCGTATGAGTACGTCCCAGGGCCGCTAAGGGGCTTTGCAGGGGGATCGCGTCGTGACCCCCCCGCACAGCCGGCGGGTGTTAGCGGCAAATCGGCGCTAACACCCGGCAGTAATAGCGCCGGCGGGTGGTTCTGCCCGCTGGCGCTGTTTTACCCATCAGGCACCGCGGCAAAGATGGCAGCGGCGTCTGAGTGAACGCCGATCGGTGCCGCGCACCGATCGGTACGGTCATCGGCAGATCCGACGACCAGGCATCGTGGTGGGGAGCCTTGTGAAGACAGACAGGAAGTGGGGAAACCGCCATCTTTGTACACCCTAATGCATTGCCTATGCAATGCATTAGGTTGTATTAACAATTGTGCCACCTAGTGGTCAAGTACCATAGGTGGCCTCAATGTTACAGTAAAAAAAAAAAAAAGTTTTAAAGTACAAAAAAAAGTATTAAAAAAAGTTCAAATCACCCCCCTTTCCCCATTTTACAAATAAAATCATTAAAATAAAAAAGTTACACATAATTGGTATTGCTGGGTCTGTAAAAGTCTGATCAATTTAAATATAACATCATTTATCCCGTACGCTGAACACCGTAGAAGAAAAAAAATTCCAAACGCCAAAATTGCGTTTTTTGGTCATTTTACGTCACTCAAAAATGGAAAAAAAAATTATCAAAAAAGTTGCATGCATTCCAAACTGCTAGCGTTAAAAAGTACACTTCAGCCCGCAAAAAATGCCCCCTCACTGACATCCGTAGGTGTTAGTACAAAAAAAGTTATTGGTCGCACAAAATGGCGCGCCGTGGCGCAAATTTCAAAAATAGAAAATGTTTGGAATTTTTTTACGGTACCAAAACATAACGGAAACCCTACATGTTTGGTATTGCCGGATGCGTAACAACCTGAAGAATACAGATAACACATATTTACCGAAGATTGAACGCCGTAAAAACAAAACCCCCGCAAACATGGCGAAAATAAAAAAAATTTCACAATTTGTCCCACTTGAAATTTTTTTGCGGTTTCCCAGTATATTCTATAGTATAGTGAATAACACCATTAGAAAGTAAATCTTGGCCCGCAAAATAAAAGCCCTCATGTGTCTATGTAGGTGGAAAAAAAAAAGTTATGGCTTTCAGAAGGCGAGGAGGGAAAAACGAACGTGCCACCAAAAAAACCAAAAAAAAAACGCCTGGTCCTTAAGGGGTTAATTACAGGCCTCCCTCATCTTTAAGTGGGAGAACTTGCACAATTGGTGGCTGACTAAATACTTTTTTCCCACTGTAACATGAAACCCTCTATGGTGTGCTTAGAAATTATATACAAAACTTGATCACAGTTATATATATATATACATAGATACATATACACACACACACTCATCTAACTATGCGTTTTCAGCATCTGATCCAGATGTGAGGAATGGTGCTAGGAATGCACTGGAAACGCATAGTTAGAGGAGTATGCAATATATTGTTATACACGTTTTAACTGTAATCAAGTTTTAGCTTAAATTTCTAGGCACACCTTGGGTTTCATGTTATATGGCTACCCCAGTGTTTAATGTACTTTGCCATCACTATTTGAAGGAACTATTGCATCCCTGGCTTTAAGTACAGCGCTACCCGTTTCTCATCATATTGATAGTTTCCCCAATCATGTTTTGAATCATAACACAATGCTTTGCTCATTTCCTCTATCATATAAGATATATATATCAGAGCTCAGCTTCTCTCCTCTGACCCTATATAACAGAGTTCAGTTTCGCTCCCTCTATCATATATTCCTATATATCACAATGCTTTGCTCGTTTCCTCTATCTATATACCTATCTATCACAGAGCTCAGCTTCTCTTTTCCCTTTTCCCTCTTCACAATTTTTTCACCCCAAAACTTGGGGAGTAAAAAAACCCTCTGAAAAGGTTTTCTTTTAAAGTGTTGTCATTCAGGTTTGTGAAATTTTTAAATTGGGTACGGGGACAAAAAGGGCCCTGCATGGGTTTAAAAATAGTACCCTTTAAAGGCCCTTTTGGGAAATTCCTTTCCTTCTTTTTGTTTATTTTTTTCACTCTTTGGCCCGTGTTTTCCCAAAAACCACCTTTTAAACGCCCCTTTTAGCTAGGGAGAAAACAGAGGAAGGCTAACAAATTAAACTCATTCACATTATACAAAGGGCTGATGCAAAAAATCAGGTGTTCCGAAGGGAAATGTTTTTTTGCCCAATAAAAAAAAAGGCAATAAAAAGGGGTCATCAACATAGACCCAAAAAACTGAAACCACAACTGCAAAAAAGCACCTACCCCCATTTCCCAAGTTCGAAGACGGTTTTCCCAACTTCGCCCCTTGTCTCAACCCCGAGGGGTTTTTCATTTGGGTCCCCCCAAGAGCATCGAAATTGATGGCAAGTGACCCTTTGGTGCCAACATAACGGGAAAAACTGAAAAAAGAGGGAAATTTGGGTTTGGAATGGAAACAATTCCAATATCCCACGGAAAATGAAGGGCAAATGAATTTTTTTTTCAGATCAAATTTTCCTTTTCTTAATCGGGGGAATACCAAATTAAAGGGGATAAAGTTAACCATTTAACCCCCGGGGTTTTCGCTTTGATTAGCTGTTTTTTGCAAATTTTTTTTACTTTCTATTCCAAAAAGGGCTAAATTTTTTCCCCAATTTTCCCCTCGAAATTTATCCTACTCAGGGGGAAATTAAAAATTTTTAAACCTTTTTAAAAATTTTGCAACATTGAAAATTTCCCCAAAAACTTAAAAGCAAATGTTAACCTATTGCCCCCAAAAGGGGAATTCCCCAAAAAAAAGGGGCCCCCCCCCCTCCCCCCCTTAAATTTTTTAAAGGGTAAAAGGGGAGGGTGGCAAAAGGGGTTTGAAATGCCGTTTGGGGGCTTTAACCCGTGTTTCTTTGAAAGGGGGCCTTGGGGAATTGTGGGAAAAAACCACCCCCTTCACAGGAAAAAGCAAGGGGTTTTTTCTTTGGGGAAAATTTTTTTAACCATCTATTAACTGCAAAAATTTAAAGGATTTTTCCCCATAAGGGTGTTTCACAGAGCCTGTTCTTCACAGCCAGCTTCAGGCTGTGGTCAGTTTTACAGTGATTGCCATTCCATCTCTACTATTCTTAGCTGATCCTGCTCCAGAGCTCTAAAGGGTTAAAGCAGGTTAGTAATAAAGACACACGTTCCTGTGTTGCTGATAAGACACAGCAGGGAGTGACATCACCATCATGGCCAGAACTACTGAAGCAGAGCGAGGTGGTCGATAACTAGGGAAACTCATGGAAATAAGCAGGAGATACATACCTACATGTTTAAATCAATCAATAAAATGGGAATACCCCTTTAAGAAACCATGCATTTAACCCCTGACCGACACTGGATTTCCTTTATGTCCTGGTGCCAGTAAGGTTCTATGTAGTGGGATTACGCAGTGTACCTGCTACATAGAAGGCTGGTGTCAGCTGCTAATTGCAGCAGACACCCCCCAATAAAAGCAGGGAACAGAGCCGGCTGTTAGAATTGCCTTCTTTGAACACCTTTCTGCATTAATGTAATAGAGAAGGGTGTACTGACAATCTTATGTGTAACCCCCCCAGCATTTAGTATAATAAAAAAAAATACTAAAGGTTCAAAATCTCCTCCTAATGCTATTTTACAATTAAAAAATAAAATAAAGTTACACAAAACTGATATAGTTGCGTCCGTAAATGTATTAAAATAGTTCAGTTATCTCGTACGATGAATGCTGTAGATTAGAAAAAACAAAATAATAAATTCCAAAAAATGGGTCATTTCACGCCCCATAAAAATTGCAATAGAAAGTGATCAAGACGACGCATTTATCCCAAAATGGTACCAACAAAAGTATACCTCAGCCTGCAAAAAATGCACCCTTACGGCTTGTTCACAAGACGCTTTTGTGATCCGTTTTACGGATCCGCATAACGGATCTAACAATTGTCATTGTGATTAACATTGCGTTCAATGGCAAAAACGCATCGCCGTTCTCACGGGAGATCGGCGATGCGCTTTTGAGGGCTCTCCTGCGCTGCGCTTTTCGGATCCGCTTCAAGAATTGACGTCAATTCTTCTTGCGTTCTACGGAAGTGAAAGCCCATAGATAATGGAGGGCGCTTTTGGCACCTGTCGAAAAGCGCTCCACACTCTGGGTACGTATCGGTGGCGCTTTGCTTCCTAAAAGCGGATCTGAAAACCGCAGTGGGCGGCTGGACGGGATCGGAGGTAAGCGGCTGCAGGGGGATGGATGGATAGGTGAAGTGGTGCAGGGAGAGGGAGATTGATTAAAACGCATCCGGAAAGCGGATCCATAAAACGCATGTAAGAAGCATACAAAACGGATCGAAAACAGCATCAGCTTTTGCGTTTTTGGGGTCCGCTTTTCGGATGCAGTTTTCATTCCGTTTTCAGTGATACAAAAACGGATCCAAAACGTTGTGTGAACAAGCCCTTACCCTTCGATGGAATAGCAAAAAAAATAAAATAAATAAAACCTCTACAAACATGGCGCAAGAATTGTTTATATATAAATATAATATAATATATATATAAATTAAATATATAGTTTTATATATTATTTCACCCCACTTACAATTTTTTTTCTGTTTCCCAGTATATACCATGGTACAGTCAATGACACCATTAGAAAGTACATCTTGTCATGCAAAATAAAAGCCCTCAAAGCTCTATGTAGATTGAAAAATAAAAAAAGTTATGGCTCTTGGAAAGTGGAGAAGGAAAAAAACAAAACAAAGAGCCATATTATTATGACCGGCTGTCAGAAAGGGGTTAAACCGGTCATCTAGTTTCTGGATGTGGATCATGTGCATATTAAGTTAACACATAAAAGGTTATCCGTCTATATAAGGTTCGTAGTGACAGCTGTAACTTACCTTGCCCTTATTTTTGGGTGTGGTCTGGCCAACAAGGGATGCATGATAAAGAAGACCATATTTTGGAGTGTCCTTTTTGGTCTCATGCTCTGAAAAAACGCCTTCCAGCCCCTAAGATCTCTGCACAGTGGATGCTGGGTGGTGTTTTGGCCAGGTTCAGAAAGGGAGCCTATAAAACCAAGATCATGAACAGTCCCGCCAAATGTGGAAGGAAAAATCACAAAATACTGTATCAGATTTCAAACCTTAATTATGTCTATGTGATCTCAGAAGAGTAGTGACTAAAGTGCCATCAAGTATAATCTGGCAACAGAATTTAGTCATCATCACTGAACCCACGGAGGGAAAACAGGGCTTGACAATAACTAGAGAAGCCATCTTGCAGAAGAACATAAAGCCAAATTGGCAGCACAGGCTTACCTTGCAGCATGGGCAAATAAGTCTGGCACCAACCTCTCACCTACAAGGATGGTGAGGTATGGGGCTAAGCATCAAATCTTTTTTGAGTAATCATACATCTTGCTTTCCTGAACACTGAAATTCTTATAACCTAAACAGGAAAAGCAAATAAAAAGTAAAAAAAGTATTATTTACATACATATTGTTAAGCAAGACCCTCCCAATAATATATGAACATATGTACACTAAATGGGAATAAGTAACACACACAAGGCAGAGATTATCACACAGAGATCTTATTCTGCGCTTAGAGGTTTTTCCACAACAGACCATTAAATCACTTCCTCCACAGGAAACAGATGTCCTATATCTAAGAAGGCATCCGACCACTGCGGACCCATTACTCATTCGCTAAAACAATTGTCCAAAATCCCCGTTATACCTCTTGATGTTCTCAGCAGTCAAAAACTATGTAGCATTGTTGTAACAACTTAAAACTGATTGAGATAGCTTACTGCAGCGCTTTTGTGGAAAAAATCTCTTTAAAGAGAAAATGGCAATTTTTTTTTTTTTTTTTTACTAATTAAAACAAATGAAGCATATAAAGTCCTTTTTTGTCCTATTGTAGAAAATGTATTTTTTTACATCTATTCTGAGAGCTTCAGCCATCTTGTTTGAGATGCTATTTCACATTTAGAGATATACTTTACTGCAGCCTAAAGGACATAGGATCCTTTTAATAGGACTAACTCAGATACTTTACGAAGGTTCAAAGCATGCTCCTGGGACACACGGGAATACGGCATTGTTCGGGAGAGGAGATGTTGACCATCACCTATTGAAAATGGTAATTTTTTGTCCGCTTATGCCTATGTTCACGTACGCTTTATTTGCGGGCGTCATTACCGCAATTGCGCCGAGTGGACGGGGGCGGGAGACCGGCACCTCGCGGCCCATAGACTCATTAATAGGATGGCGCGTATACGCCACTAGAAAAATTGACATTCACTTCTCCCCTGCAGCGTATTCGCCGAGTGGGAGATGATACGTGTATTTATATAGTTCTCTATGAGAACTTGAGGATTACCTGTAATGACTAGGACGTAATCCACAGTAAGGGTGCGAAATTACGGACTGAAAATACGTCTCATTTTAAGCCGTGTGAGCATACCCCTTAGAGTGACATGGAAAATATTGAAAAACAAAATACCATGTGCAACCAGACTCCCATTCATTAAAGCAGGCAATCTTGTTGTACTTCAGCGTTATGTTTTAAAAAGAAAAAAAAAAAAAAAAAGGCCATGTCTACTCCTTTGGAGGTGAAGTCCTCCCTGGATTTCCCGCTTTGGCAAGCGTAACTCAGGTAGCCTCATTGACAAGGAGTTGAACTATCATGTAAAAAATCCATTGCAGAACCCGAGGTAATGCCTCATGGGGCCGCTTGCACAAAAATTCTGGCCAATGCAGTCCTCCCCCTCTTTGATGCACAGCTCATCTAAGAGCACTAAAAAAAAATTACTTTTTTGAAAAAAAATGTCAGTAACCAATTTTCTGAGATTCAAACAAGCAACCAGGGGCGAAACTACCGGGGTAGCAGTTTGCTAGCGGGGCCCCTGCGCTTAGGGGGGGCCCCTGGGCAGCTGCCAACAGCATCCGCTACCCCAGGAAATGCCACTCCTGGGCCCGCGGCAGTGAACTATAAAACGGTTCACTGCGCGGCGGGGAGCCTTGCGGGGCCCATCGCATACTCCCTCTTAACGCCCTGTGCCCACCCGGCCCCGATCGTTCATAGGGCAGCGTGCTGCTCCGGTAGAATCAGGTACGGAGCGCCGAATCGCTCCGCTCTGTCATCCCCCTTCCGTTCCCTCTGTGGTCACGACACATCCCGCCGCTGATCGCAGAGTCAGCAGGGAGATCTCAGAGCGGAGTGAGCTGCGCATCGTGGAGCGTTGGACCGAGGTTGAGTAAGTTGATTTCTTATTTTATCTACCCCATATGCCTGCCTATAGCCCCCATCAGCCTCTTGCCTGCCTAACTGCCCCCTATATCTGCCTGCTTGCCTGCCTATACAGCCCCCTATCTGCCTGCTTGCCTGCCTTATACAGCCCCCTATCTGGCCTGCTTGCCTGCCTATACAGGCCCCCTATCATCCTGCTATGGCCTGCCAATACAGCCCCCCATATGCCTGCCTGCCTAACCAGCCCTAAATGCCGCCGTATACCCCACAAGCCTGCCTGTCTACTTATATGGGGCCCCTGTTGAGTCTACCTAAACCCACCTATATGGCCCCTAGTTGCCCACCAAAACTCCCTTGTCTAACCTGTATGTCTTTGTCCTATAGCTTCCTAAAACCAGCCTGCCTATATGCACTCTAGTGCTACCTAAACCTTAGCCTATATGGGGCCCCATATATCCATCTACCCCTGCGCCTAAATGGTGACCCCATAAAGTCCGCCAGGGGGCTATGGAGCTGGAAGGAAAAAGTCCAGAGATTCCTAAGATATTGTGTCTAAATCTGTCAGGGACAAGTGTTTGAGATGTTCATCAAGATGGCGGACTAGACTGACAACTTGGTCAGAGAAACGTCACCTGTGAGATCACAAAGTTTGTAACTACTACTGAAATCACTATATATTTCTGCACAGGCTGTGTACACTGCTGTCTACCACTATATGGTCACTGAATGGTGGTTCATATACCAGTCTGCAGAGCCTGTGTACACTGCTGTCTACCACTATATGGTCACATGTATGGAATGGTAAATATACAGTCAGCAGAGCCCTTTGTACAATTGGTGTCCTACCATTATATTGGTCACTGTATGTGGCTAATATACATTCACAGAGGCCTGTGTACAGTGGTGTCTACCACTAATGGTCCACAGTATGGTGGTTATATACAGTCTGCAGAGCCTGTGTAACTGCTGTCTACCACAATATGGTCACAGTATGGAGGTAATATACAGTCTGCAGAGCAGTGTACATTGGTGGTCTACCATTATAAATGTCACATGTTACGGGCATAATATACAGTCTGCAGAGCCTGTGTACACTGTTGTCCTACCACTAAATGGTCACTTACTGTGGTTAAAAACGTCTGCAGAGCCTTTGTACACTGTGACTACCAATATATGGTCCACCAAGTAAAGGATGGTTAATATAAAGTCTCAGAGCCCTTTGTACACTAGTATAATACCTATACTCCCCCAAAAAATGCCTGCCTATAGCCCCCATAAAAACCCGCCTATACCCCCAATGCCCCCACCTAATTTGCCCCCATAAAGCCCGCCTATACCCCCCCCCTATGCCGCCTATAGCCCCCCCCCTTATCCTACCTATACCCCCCCATATTCCTACCATACCCCCCCCCCCATAAGGGCCCGCCTTTTACCCCCCCCATGCCTGCCCCATACCCCCATATGCCCGCCAAAACCCCCCCAAAATTTTCCCACCTATACCCCCCCTATGCTGCCAAAAGCCCCCCAATATGCCCCCGCCTAAGCCCCCCCCCTATGCCCACCTAAACCCCCCAAAAGGCCCCCCCCTATTGCCCCCAAAAGCCCGCCTATAGCCCCCATATGCCTACCCTTTTAGCCCCCATAAGCCCGCCTATAGCCCCCCTATTTTCCCGGGCCAAAACCCCCCCTATGCCTTCCTATTTGCCCCCCCTAAAGCTTTCCTATAAACCCCCAAAAATGCCCCGCCTGGGCCCATACACCCCCCCCTATAATTCCCCCGCCTATACAAGGCCCCCCCCAAATGCCTGCCCAAACAGCCCCCCATAAAGCCCCCGCCGCCTAACAGAGCCCCCCAAAACCTGCCTGCCTATACAGCCCCCCTTAAAGTCTGGCCCGTAAAAGCCCCCCTAAAGCCCCCCTCTAAAAAAAACCCCTATTTTGCCTGGGCCCTATACCCCCACAAGCCTCCCGTTACCCCCACAAGCCCCGCCGGTCTACATATATGGGGCCCCTTTTCTACCTAAACCCCAAACCCATATGGCCCCCATAAACCCCCCCTAACCCCCGTCTACCTGTATGGCCTTCCCCAAAAGCTACCTAAAACCTGCCTCCTATATGGGGAAATCTATTGGGTACCTAAACCTTTTCCCATTTGGGGCCCCCAAAATATCCTTTTCTAAGGCCCCTGCCTGCCTAAAGGACCCCATATAGCCAGGGGGCGGGTGCTCGGAAAAGTCCCCGGTTCTAAGATATTTGTTCTAAATCTGCAGGGGGCAATTGGGGGTTTGGGAAACTTCATTTAAGATGGGGGACTGGGCCGGATGCAGAAAAAAAGAGAAAGGGCAACGACTGGGGGCAAGAAACGTCACCTGTGATCAAAAAGGGTGAAAATGGGACTGTAATCAAATTTTATGTCTGCAACCGTGTACAATGGCATCTACCACCCAAATGGGGCCCCCCGTATGGTTGGGTTATATACAGTTTCAACCGTTTTAAAACTGCTGTCAAAACCCCTAATTGGGCCCCCTGTTTTTTGGGGGGTTTTAAAAATACAGTCTCCCGAGGGCCGGGGTTAAAATTGGTGTCCCACCCCTTATATGGTCACTGTATGGGGCTAATATACAGTCCTGCAAAACCTGTTTTACACTTTGGTTTTCCCCCACCCCCCAAAATGGTCACTGTAAGGTGGTTTTTATACAGTCCCGCAGACCTTTTAAAACTATATAAACCACTTTATGGTTCCCCTATATTATTATATATTTTTTTAAATTTGACAGTATTGGTGGGGTTTTTGAAATGATCAGTAAATAAAAAAAAAAAAAATAGGGGTTTTTTTTTTCTCACTATGTGGGGGTAAATTTTTGGGCGTGTTTCCCGGGGTATAATCAGGGGCCTTTTTGTAATTTGCGTTATTGGAAAGCTGGTTTTTAGTAAAAGGGGGGATTTTAAATTGGGGAGCAGTATGATGGTGATATTTTATGGTTTAAAGGGATTTGCCCCCTTTTTAATTTTCTACATTTCTTTAAAAGCATGTCCCCGGTACAAGGTCCGGGCAGGGAGGGGGGGGGGGGGCTTATGGCCCCTGGTTTTTCTAGTTACCCCCTGGGTAGGATGACTCAATTTAAAGGCCTGGGTTTGGTGTCCCGGGCCCGCCCCTGCTTGGGTCTTCCCAAAGCTTCGGAGGGGGTGGGAGTGAGTGGAAACCTAAAAAATGAAAAACAACCATTTAAGATGGTCCCCACTTAAAACTCAACGGGTTTTAAGTCCCCGGGACCAGGGGAGTACTTGGAATTTTGAAAACATGCTCCCTTTTAACCCCAAAGTTGAAAAATTTTCCCAACATGTTTCATTGTCCCTTTTTTAACCTTGGGAAAAACCCCCTCCACCCCCAAAAAAGGCAAAACAGCAAGTATGGTTTTAAACCCGACTGTTAAAGGGGGATTCCCTTTCCCAAAATTTGTTAAGGAATGCCCTTTCCCTAAAAGGGTGCCCATGGGGGGCCCCCAAAAAATGTCACAGAAAAAATTTTTTTTGGGGCCAAAAGCTGCCCCACAACCTTGAATGTCCTTTTAAGCAAAATTTGATATTTCTTGCCTGAAACCAATTCCATTTGGTTTTGATTTAAGCCAAAAAATATTTACCCCATCAGTAAAAGCAAAACCCTTTTCCCAAAAAAAAGTAGGGCCCAGTTCCCCTAAATTAAAATTTAAGCCTTTGTTTTAAACCCAAAGTAACTGTAACGGCAGTTGGGTTTTGGATCCCCCTGGGGCCCCCGCAAGGGGAGGGGAAAACCCCCCCGCCAGGGAACGGAATCTAAGTAGAACCCGGTTTTTTTACCAGAGCCCGCCAAAACCCGGGGGTGGAACCCCTCGGCGGAGAACCAAACCCGGTTTGTTATTTTCCCCTTTGGGGGGGACTTTTCCCTTCGGGGGTACCAAAAGGGTAACGCGTAAAATCGTGAGGCCCGAGGGGTGGTCAGGGACAGGCAATAGGGCGGGGAGGCGGGAAGGGTTTGGGTCAGGAAACCCGGGGCGAGACGGCTGGTACAGGTAGAGGCAAACCCAAAGGGAAAAAAACGCTTTTTTCTAAAGGCTCAGGGGGCACTAAAGATCCGGCGAGG
>JAODAL010070130.1:0-16055 GCA_025379985.1 Phyllomedusa bahiana
TTCCACAAAAGGGTTAATAAATACATTAAATAAAGAGGACTCAATACGGGAGCCCTGCGCCACTACTCACAACCGGAGACCACTCAGAGTAGGAGTCATTTACCACCACTCTCTTATTACGATCCGATAGCCAGTTTTTAATCCAATTACACACAAAACACTTGTCAGATTCTATCACTGAAAACCACACTGAATGACAATTATTTTATGTGGATTTTGAGGTTGTTTTGTTTTCAGCGGAGTCACAGTCAGAAAACGAGTCCCATTATTCTCTAAGGGATTTTGGACGCAAATCCGAAAAATAGATGTTTTGATGCACCCCCCCCCCCCCCCCCCCCCGAAATATGATGGAAGAACGAACATGTTCTTAGTTTTTGAGGAAAAAAAAAAATGGTGGCCTTAAATCCGACCTCAGAAGTCTTGTGGACTACATTTTGGATTGTCAATTGAGGTCTATGGAGATGGTTTTACAGTCTTTTTTTTTTTACATAATTTTTATTGAGTTTTTTTAACAATTACATATAGAAATAGATAATGTCAAATGCCAACAAAATGCTCATCCACTGAAAACAACAGATTCAAGAAACGGGCATAATTATTATGCACAGTACCATAAGCGGAGAAATAAAAATAAGAATGTGGTACATTCTGGACATTTTCATAACCTCATTATAGAGATAAGGTAACTAAACAGATCCCAAAAAAAACTCAGGTAATGCTAAACAGTAGCATAACTTGAAACACTGGTACTTAGAAATACTAAATTAGGAACTGATTGCTCAGACTCCTTGACAGGTAGATAAATTTAGCAAGACCTGGTTTAGTTGGTCGCTTTTTCAGAACTCCCCACTTTATCTTTCAGTTACTTCCTAAATAGTTTGGGGGGGTCCTACCCCTTCTTCCCTTTTTCCTCCCGCTGCTCCCCAACCTTACAATTATTCTGCTTATTTATTTCCTCTCCATTTTTTTTTTTTGTGAAGGTGTATTGTGCTAAGGTATGAATGGCGTGTCCTTGTGTTGTCCTTGTCCTTTTGCTTATCCGCGTTTTGCTTTAGATTTAGGGGTGCTTACAGTGCCCTCTTATCTGGTTTATCTTGCAATTTGTATTAGACTTGATACTTAGCCTTAGCATGTTAATTATATCAGATATTGATATCTTCATATCTATCGTAACTGTGATATTACCTATTTTGTTATTGCATCGTTGATTCCTTTTTGCACTTTTTATATTCATATCTCTTTTATTATATCCTAAGTGTGTATTTGATATATTGCTCTGTCTATTACTAATAAAGCTTTTCCAAATATGAAAAAAAAAAAAAGAAATACTAAATTAGAAGATTTCAAATAGCCTCAAATACAGATATATTAGGCTCGGAATAAGAAAGCACCGGTGCAGATATACTGTAGATACAATGCCGCAAGAATGTCTTACAGTCGGTTTTTAAAATCTGAATCCGCGTGGATCTCCGACAGAAAATGCCTGTCGTGTGAACAGACCCTTAGGGCATGTCTCCGCAGCAAGATTTCGGATTTGAAAGCCGACTGTCTACCATACTGATTGACTTTAAGCCTATGTTCCCATGGGGCAAATTTCGTATTTGCGGTCTAATACGGGCGAGATGGGCGCTGAAATTACGGTAATCCATAGTTCTCATAGCACGCACTGGACAAAAAAACTCATTTTTTTTGAACGGTTTTAGGATTTGGTTTTCAGTGAGTTTTTTGTCCAATGCTGTGTAGACCTAGCTGACCAGTAACCAGAGACATCTATCTGTGTGTACTCTGAGCAGATAAAATGTTTCTTCTCTCCTTAAAGGGGTTGTCTCTCTATATTGAGTCATCCCACCACCGCCCCGTTTTCTTGGTTTCACTTAGAAGTCAGGGTCGTGTTTACTGGCTTCTAGGCTGCAGTAGAAACCAGGTCTGTAGCTATAGCAACCAGTGCTAGCAGCCTATCAGGAGAGATCAAACAGGTCTGTAGCTATAGCAACCAGTGCTAGCAGCCTATCATGAGAGATCAAACAGGTCTGTAGCTATAGTGAGCAGTGCTGGCAGCCTATCATGAGAGATCAAACAGGTCTGTAGCTGTAGTGACCAGTGCTGACAGCCTATCATGAGAGATCGAACAGGTCTGTAGCTATAGCAACCAGTGCTGGCAGCCTATCAGGAGAGGTTTAACAGGTCTGTAGCTATAGCGACCAGTGCTGGCAGCCTATCAGGAGAGGTCAAACAGGTCTGTAGCTATAGCGACCAGTGCTGGCAGCCTATCAGGAGAGGTCAAACAGGTTGTACTATAGCGACCAGTGCTGGGAGCCTATCAGGAGAGGTTGAACAGGTCTGTAGCTATAGCGAAACCCGTGCTGGCAGCCTAATCAGGAGAGGTCAAAAAGGACCTGTAGCTATAGTGACCAGTGCTGGCACCATCAGGAGAGGTTGAAACAAGTCTGTAGCATAGCAACCAGTGTTGGCAGCCATCAGGAGAGGTCAAACAGGTCTGTAGCTATTTTGACCAGTGCTGGCAGCCTATCAGGAAGGATGAACGGTCTGTAGCTATAGCAACCAGTTTCCAAAAGCCTATCATGAGAGATTGAACAGGTCTGTAGCTATAGCGACCAGTGCTGGCAGCCTATCAGGAGAGATTGAACAGGTCTGTAGCTATAGCGACCAGTGCTGGCAGCCTATCAGGAGAGGTTGAACAGGTCTGTAGCTATAGCGTAAACACACACTAGGGCTGGTTCATTTACAATTCTTTACTTAGAAAAATTTCTTTACAGGTGCATAACAAAGTTCAAAGCGACAAACACCTTAGGCAATGCAAACATGTATAAATGTGGCAGTACTTAGCTGACATTCAGAGGTTCATTTCAATAGATGTGTGTCCATTTTTTCTTAGATAGGACGCTAGAAGCTGATATAGGTGGAGTGGAGTGCAGCGGGATGCCGCCTCGCAGCAGCGCGACGTTTCGGAATGATTACTTTCCTTTCTCACGCTTGAGAGGCGGCATCCCGCTGCACTCCACTCCACCTATATCAGCTTCTAGCGTCCTATCTAAGAAAAAAATGGTGGTAGTCCATAAAGTGCTTACATAGTGTATCAACAGATCAGTAGCCCCCTGACGCGAAACGTGCGTTGGGGCTGGGTTGGACAGGGTTCAATTACTGGTAAGACTTTTGTTATTACTATTTCTAAACCTTTTTTCTCCTTGGCTACTGATCTGTTGATACACTATGTAAGCACTTTATGGACTACTATGTCGTAGCTGGAGTGAACATCGTTAGCAATATGATTGTCATATACACTCACCGGCCACTTTATTAGGTACACCTGTCCAACTGCTCGTTAACACTTAATTTCTAATCAGCCAATCACATGGCGACAACTCAGTGCATTTAGGCATGTAGACATGGTCAAGACAATCTCCTGCAGTTCAAATCGAGCATCAGTATGGGGAAGAAAGGTGATTTGAGTGCCTTTGAACGTGGCATGGTTGTTGGTGCCAGAAGGGCTGGTCTGAGTATTTCAGAAACTGCTGATCTCCTGGATTTTCACGCACAACCACTCTAGGGTTTACAGAGAATGGTCCGAAAAAGAAAAAACATCCAGTGAGCGGCAGTCCTGTGGGCGGAAATGCCTTGTGATGCCAGAGGTCAAAGGAGAATGGGCAGACTGGTTCGAGCTGATAGAAAGGCAAACAGTGACTCAAATAGCCGCCCGTTACAACCAAGGTAGGCAGAAGAGCATCTCTGAACGCACAGTACGGCCAACTTTGAGGCAGATGGGCTACAGCAGCAGAAGACCACACCGGTGCCACTCCTTTCAACTAAGAACAGGAAACTGAGGCTCCAATTTGCCCAAGCTCATCGAAATTGGACAATGGAAGACTGGAAAAAACGTTGCCTGGTCTGATGAGTCTCGATTTCTGCTGCGACATCGATGGTAGGGTCAGAATTTGGCGTCAACAACATGAAAGCATGGATCCATCCTGCCTTGTATCAACGGTTCAGGCTGGTGGTGGTGGTGTCATGGTGTGGGGTAATATTTTCTTGGCACTCTTTGGGCCCCTTGGTACCAATTGAGCATCGTTGCAACACCTTGTGGAATCTATGCCACGAAGAATTGAGCAGTTCTGAAGGCAAAAGGGGGTCCACCCCGTTACTAGCATGGTGTACCTAATAAAGTGGCCGGTGAGTGTATATACTAAAGGTTACTGGATTTATTCCAATGCTATATACGTATTTGTCTTTGCCTGTTATTGACCCTGTCCACCCATTAGTCTTGGATTTTTATGGACACATACTCGTTGTATCACTAGTATATTAAATTTTGTAGAAATAAAGAATATTTTTACCCAATACTCTCATGTTTCTTTGTGTGTATACCATCAAAAAGGAGTAGATCTAGACGATCTATGCGGAATATCGCTTCCCTGCACCATCAGCATCACGGGGGGTCAGGGAAGCGGTCCCGTCGTACTGCACTTTATAAGCCGCGGTGTCAGAAAGAGAATTAGCATTTTATGCTATCTACAATATATGAAAAAACTTTGAGATTCTTGGTCCGCATGTTTTTGGCCAAAAAATGCTCAAGCCACCCCCCGCTTACAACGGGATCTCAGTTGGGTGGTCCTACTCTATATGTTTTTTTTCAGAAATGTTTTTCTGTGTAGAACCATACGTTGTATTTGGCACATATTTGCTTTTAAACTATATAAGGAGAAGTAGATACCTCCATTTTGGTTTCCGTTACCCCGCCCACCTCCACAGGCTGTTATATCAATGCACTAGGCTTTGAGAGGTTGGTGCTTTTTTTGTCTGAAGTTGACCCAGGTGAGAGATAATATAGAGTAGGACCACCCAACTGAGATCCCGTTGGAAGCCGGGGGTGGCTTGAGCATTTTTTGGCCAAAAACATGCGGACCAAGAATCTCAAAGTTTTTTCATATATTGCAGATAGCATAAAATGTTCCTTTGGAGATTTCCATGTGTTTTTTTGCCCTTTTTGCAGTGGTGTACCACTGATATTGGACTATGGACATATTATTATGTGCCGCAGCCATGCCAGTGGCACCCAGGTTCGCAGTGTTTTTTTTCAGAAATGTTTTTCTGTGCAGGACTATACGTTGTATTTGGCACATATTTGCTTTTAAACTATATAAGGAGAAGTAGATACCTCCATTTTGGTTTCCTGCACCGCCCACCTCCACAGGCTGTTTTATCAATGCACTAGCTTTGAGAGGTTGGTGCCTTTTTTTTATTTTTTCTCTCTGCATTTGGAGGCCGTTTGGCACAGTGAGAGGTCTGAAGTTGACCCAGGTGAGAGATAATATAGAGGGAGACCACCCAACTGAGCTCCCGTTGTAAGCCGGGGGTGGCTTGAGCATTTTTTGGCCAAAAACATGCAGACCAAGAATCTCAAAGTTTTTTCATATATTGTAGAAAGAGAATTAGTCACCAGCGTCAGACAGATTATTGCTCCGTCAGATACTCTCTGTCACTCGCTATCAGAGCAATGTGGACATCAGATCTCGGGAGACAAGCGGCATCTTCTGTGCAGCACTGGCGGACGGCTCACGCTCCGTGTGATACCCCCGATCTAGGGGTCCATTGAATCCTGCCTGCAGATGTGAGGCTGACGAGAAAAGCACAGCAGGGTACAGCGGGCAGTAAGCAGAGGATGCACTGGCACGAGGCTATTTTATTACCCAACACAAAAATATTTTATTTTCTGAAATATTTTATATATTTTAATTTATTTATTTAATATTGGGGCAAACCCCTTTAAAGCAAGGACCACCACAAATTCTTTTTTTGAAAACAGCTAGAAAAAATACAACTACAATACTCTGGAAACCTACAACAAAAGCGGGGAAAACAATATTTCACAACCTGCAATTTTAGAAATAAAAATAGTCGCAAAAAAAACATAACACCCTCCGGGCCCAAACTAACTAACCCTAACAAATTCAAAGGGGGGGCCCCGATTTTAAAGGGTTATATGAAAGGAGGAAAAGCTACTTTTGGATATTATTTAATAGAGGGGAAAAAGCTGACACTTATATATAGGGTTTATATATACAGGGGGGAAAAGTGACTTTTTAAATATTAGGGTTATATATAGAGGGGGAAAGCTAATTTTAAATATGGGGTTATATATAAGGGAGAGGGAGCTTTATATAAAGGGTTTAATATAGAGGAGAGAGCTACTCTGTAAATATATAGGGATATGATACGGGAGAAAGGGGCCAAAAGGGAAAATAAAAAAAACAAATTGTTTTAATGGGTTTAATTTTAGGGGGGATGACTTTTATATGGGGTTAAAATGATAGAGGAAAAAAAAGCTAGCCTGTGAATATGGGGTTATAATAGTAGGGGAGAGAAGCTGAGCTCTGTGATATATAGGTTAATGATAGGGGAGAGAAGCGACTCTGTGATATATGGTTATATGAAAGAGGAGAGAACTGAGCTCTTGAATATGGGGTTATATGATAGAGGAGCGAGCTCTGTAATATATGGGTTTATAATAAGGGGGGGAAGTGAGCTCTGTGATATATAGGGTTTATGTAAGGAGAAAAGCAGCTCTGTGAAAAATTGGGGTTATATGATAGGGGGAGAAGCTGAGTCTGTGTTTAAAAAGGGTTTATGTAGGGGAGGGAAAAAGTGAGCTCTGTGAATAGGGTTTATAAGAGGAAGAAGCTGAGCTCTGTGAATAGGGGGTTATTAAGAGGAAGGAGCTGAGCTCTGTGATATATAGAGTTATATGATAGAGGGAGAGAAGCTGAGCTCTATTATATTTAGGCAAAACATAGGCAAAAAGACTGAGATGGGTACATGGCATCAGATACAATATTCATTGAACACAACCAGATATATATTTTTAATACTTCTACATAATAGGAACGAGAATATATTGAGATTTATAAAATTCAACAGAAACATAGTCGGCTCCTAAGAGACAGAAGTCCAAGTTACATGCATTGGAACATAAAACCCACAGGCTAAAGGAGAGTTGTACCATGCTTTGGGTCCATGCTATCAAAGGGAACCAGTGATTTGAACATTGTAAACTAAGGCAGCAAATTTTTTTTAAAAAGGGGACAAGGCGAGAAAATCGGAAAAAATATTTTTCACATTTTTTTCCTTACAGAAGTTTTTCAAGATTTTTTTTAAAACAAAAAAACAACCTCTTGCCACCCCCCATTGTGCTTAAATAAAAAATTAACCCAAATTACCTCTCCCATCACCACAAAGTTCAAGCATTCACCCAGGTAACTCACGAGAGTACGTTAGGATCACATGATCTGCGCCAATCACTACCTCTGTGCCCCCCCACCACCCCTTTTTCAAAATTTTTCCCGGGGTCACTAAAATTGGGGACATCAACGGTTTTCATGGATCCAGGGCTGCAGCCAATCAGACCTCTGGGTCACCACCTCACCATCCCTCACGGGATGATATCAGTTCATGGATCACATGTGCGCAGCCAATCACGACCTCTGTGGTCACATGATGTACATGCGGATTGGTTACAGCACCATGTAACCCATGAATGTGACGGGGCCAAGGGTGAGTAGAAAAAACTGGAGATCCGTGGACCACTGGTGATGGGAGAGGTAAAAGGTTGCTTTTTTTATTTTGGTGGTAGGAGGTTTTTAAAAATTTGGGAAAAATTCCCCTTTACTAATTTACTAGGCCCCGGGTTTTTGGGTTGGGTCTCCCCTGCTTTGTTTTTACCTTTTTTTCTTTTCCACACAATAAGGGTAAGTTACACGCGTTTGGTTTCCCTTTTTTGGATCCGTTAATGCAAAAAAAATTTCAACTGCGGTTTGGATGCGTTTTGGCTGCAAACAGGATCGCACCCTTTACTTTTAAATAGGGCGGGGGCTTGGGCTTTTCTGTCAAAAAGGGCTCAAAATTTTGAACGGGGCACAAAAAGACGCATCGAAAGCCGTAAGCCCATTGGCGAAACCCGTGCGTATTTTACATTGAAAGAATGTAATCACACTGCACATTTTAGATGCGGGGGTTTTTTATTGAAAGCAATTAATCACACTGCCAAATTTTTAGATGAGGGTTTTTTTTTTTTGAAAGCAAAGTAATCAAAACTGCCATTGTTAGATGGGGTTTTATTGAAAACAATGTAATCACAAAATGCACATTGTTAATGCGGGTTTTATATTGAAAGCAAGTAATCACACTGCCCATTGTTAATCGGTTTTATATTGAAAGCAATGGAATCACATGACATTGTTAGATGCAGGTTTTTAATGAAACAATGAATCACACTGCACATTGTAGATGCAGGTTTTTTATGAAAGCAATGTAAAACACACGCACATTTAGATGCAGGTTTTATATTGAAAGCAATGTAATCACTGCACATTTTTAGTGCGGGTTTTAATTGGCAATGTATTTACACTGACATTGTTAGATGCAGGTTTTTTTATGAAAGCAATGTAAATTTTACACTGCAATGTTAGAGAGGTTTTATATGAAAGCAATGTAAACACCTGCACATTTTTAGATCGGGTTTATATTAAAGCAAAGTAATCACAGCACTTGTTGTGGGTTTTATATTTGAAGCAATGTAATCACACTGCACATTGTTAGATGCGGGTTTTTTATAGAAAGCAATGTAATCACACGCACATTGTTAGATGCGGTTTTTTTATTGAAACAATGTAAAACCTGCACATTGTTGATGCGGTTTTAAAAGAAAGCAATGTAAACACACTGCCATTGTTAGATGGGGTTTTTAAAAAGCAAGTTACACACGAATTGTAGATGCGGGGTTTTTAAAAGAAAGGGGAAGTAATCACACTGCCATTGTTAGATCAGTTTTATATTGAAAGCAATGAATCCACTGCACATTGTTTTATGCAGGGTTTTATATTGAAAAGCAATGTAAATAAACTGCACATTGTTTGTGCGGGGTTTTATTGAAAGCAAGTATACACTGCACATTGTTAATCGGGTTTTATATTGAAAGCAAGTAATCACACTGCACATTGTTTGATGCGGGGTTTTTAATGAAAGCAATAATAAACTGCACATTGTTAGATGCGGTTTTATATTTGAAAGCAATGTAATCACACGCACATTGTTTGATGCGGGGTTTTTTTTGAAAGCAAGTAATCACACTGCACATTGTTAGAAACAGGGGTTTTTTTTGAAAGAAAGTAATCCCTGCCATGTAGATGCGGTTTTATATGAAAGCAATGAATCACCCGCACATTGTTTTTGATGCGGTTTTTTTTAAAAGAAAGCAAAGTAAACACACTGCAAATTGTTAATGCAGGTTTTAAAATTAAGCAAATGTTCACACTGCACTTTTTAATCGGTTTTTTAATTTAAAACAAAAGTAATCCACACTGCAATTGTTTGAGCGGGGTTTTTAAATTAAAGCAATGTAATCACACTGCACATTGTTTGATGCGGTTTTTATATTGAAGCAATGTAAACACACGCACAGTTAATCGGGTTTAATTAAAGCAATGTTCACCTGCAATTTTAGATGCGGGTTTTTATAAAGAAAGCAATGAAACACACGCCATTTTAATGCAGGTTTTTTTTTATTTTAAACAGGTAAACACCCCTAAAAAAATATGCAAAAACTCCAACAAATGTTTAAAACCCAAAGGCTTGTTACAGGTTTTTTTGGGGCAATGAACAACTCCCCAAAAAGTAAAATCGGTTTTTCAAATAAGAAACAATTTAATTGCTTTTTAATTTAAAAAATACGGGCCCTTTAGAGGGGGTTTTTTCGGGGGGGTTTTTGGGGGAAAAGGAAAACAATGTAAAATGGCCCCTTGTTATTGAGGGGTTTTTAAGAAAAATTTAATAAAGAAATGGGAAAGCATTTTTAGCGAAAAACTGCCACCTTGTGACCGTTTTGAAACGATTTCCCCGAATAAGCGTTCATGAAAGAAAAAAAATTTAACATGGGGACCAAATTTTTAAGCGGTATAAAGGCCCCAATAACCTGAAGTTAGTGGGGTTTTATTATGAAAGGAATTAATTAAACTCCAAAAAAATTGAAAAAACAAAAAGCTGGGAACACCCTGACTGTTTGAAACCTGAAAAAACCCCTTTGGGTAACACCCTGCACCCCTTTAATCGTTTAATTACCCCCTTTCCCCCCCTTGCACCCTTTTTTTTGCCCCTTTTTCTGGCCGTTCCCGCGAATCCCGTTTTACAAATGAAACCAAAGTTCCAGACCCCTTTATAATCTTTTAATTAGATGTTCCCCCCAACTGCCCCCAAATTTTCGTTTTACAGTAACAAAAACCCTCCAAGATTTTCGGTTTTTATTGGAAACCCCTGAACACCTCAAATTTCTACCCGCCTTTTAAAACAACCCCGAAAAATTTCAGGTTTTACAAACAAATAAACCACCACATAAAACCGGGAAAAAAATGTTTCCCCTCACCCCTTTTTTTCCCCCCTTTTTTAGAGTGTAATCACACAGGGGGTTTTTTCGTATTTTAACAATTTCACCTTTGACTTTTTTTGACCTTTTTATTTTTAAGCCAATGTAAGGCCAACCACGCCAAAAAATAAATTTTAAAACATGCATGGGCCCCCAAAAGCCTTTTTTTTGGGTTTAATATAAGTGAAAGATTTTAACCAATGACATGGGAGGCCGGAAAAGGGGTTCCAACCCCACTGTGTCGGGTTTTTGTGACTGACCCCGGGGCCCAAATGGGAAAGAAGCCTGACTGGGGCAGAAACGGGTAATAGAAGCAATGTAAACAATCAACAACAAACGGGAAGAAGGAAGGGAAACAACAATGTTGGGAAGCAAAGTTTTTTGAAGCTGTTAAATTAAAAGGGAGAAGCGGGAAAAAAAGCAAGTAAAAAAATGACTTTTAAATTGCGGTAATTTAAAAAGGCATATACAGCAAAGAGTCCGGGTGGAAAGATTTTACAAAATTGTTTGTGCGGGTTTTTTTTAAAGGGTAAAAAGGCCATCAAGGGTTAACATTTTTGGGACCCAAGGACCCCCCACAAAATTTTGGATTCTAAGAAATAAGGGTATGTTCACACAACGGATTTGGACGCAGATCCTGGGGCTGATTCCGGCTCAGAAATCAGTGTCCAATCCAACTGCGTTATGATTTACGTTATTCCCTGTGGAAAATCAGTGTTGTAAACCAGACAATACTGATTTTCTTGTCGCTGACCAAGGATTGACCAGTCAATTCTTTGATGCATTTTCCGCTTCACCCCCTATCGGGAATAGGAGGCGGAAAATCTGCCGCAGAAAATCAGCGTTCTACTCTACAAGTGCAGAATTGACGACAGGGAGACGACGCCAATTCGCCAATGATATTTTCAGCGCCAAATCCCATCGTGTGAACTCTGCCTTAACCTGACTTGCCTTTGAACAGTGTTCTTTGGATGGGTACGTTTGAAGTAACCACATATGTATCACCAAATTTTACATTTATTTTTGCTTTTCTCTATGAACTTATTGTGAAAAGTTATGTTTCAGCCATGACATGCAATGATATGTAAAAGACAAGGTTAATGGCTTTGTACTGATCTCAGTGATATGTGTTTTTTGATATGCCATCCAAGTCTATGGTGGAAACACCTGTTTAAGTGGTGGAGTCAAATTACAGTAAAATTCCTGTAGCTGAGTTCATTGTCTGAATTCCGAAATTCAGAAAGCTATAAAAATCTAGCACATTTTTAAAAACTGTGTGCATATTTTTAATTTGCTAACATACACGCTCTATGGACATTGGTCAAAATCTGGATGAATATGTTTGTCACCTTCATTACATCTTAGGGCAGGGGTGTCAAACTGACGGCCCTCCAGCTGTTGGGAAACTACAACTTCCACCATGCCCACTGTTATAAATTATACAAATGCATGATGGGAGTTGTAGTTTCCCAACAGCTGGAGGGCCGGCAGTTTGACACCTGTGTCTTAGGGGCTGTCTTCATGTTTCTTTCTACAACACTGCCAGTCACTTTAACTCCTTAACGACAACCCACCGACTTTAGACGCCAGCTGGTGCAAGTCGTTCGTCTGCAGTGACGTCTTACTATACAGCCCTGATCCCAGAGCATCTCCTGCGAGCACCGGGGAGCGGAGGAAACCTCCGCAACCCGGTGCTTTAACCCTTTGAGTGCGGCGGTGCGTGACCGCAGCACAATCAGAGGGTTTCCCCTGCTCTGTCGGGTGATCGGAACACCCGGTGACCCGACAGAGCCGGGGAACGGCTGCACAGTCAGCCCTGGGGACCTAGAGTAGCCCAGGCATGCTGTGTAAGAAGCCAGTGATCAGGGCAGACTGTGTGCTGTCCTGATCACTGTCTGTTCAGCTGGGCACAGATTAGATGATAGCATTTGAAAGCTAATAATTACTAAGTGTAAAAAAAAAAAAAAAAAAAAAAAAAAAAAAAACGTTCCCCTTCAGGGGATTTTTTCTTTTTTTTTTTAAAAAAAAGTAAAAAAAAAAAAAAAAAAAAAAAAAAAAATTAAATAAAAATTAATTTTTAATAAAAAAATAAATTTTGCTGGGAGAAAACCAGTAAGAATCATGTCCCACGCGAATCCCAAAGGGCCCCGACCAATAGCACTTAGGGATACCCCACTCTAGGACTATCAGTATTGTAGCAACCGGGGCTTCTCCTCAGCACTAAAACGGGATGATCTCTCCTGCAGACAACTCTCAAAGGGGGAGGAGGTCGCGCTTAAATGGGCTTTCAATCATTGGGAAGGAGATGTCATACCATTTGCTAAGACTGACTTAAGTTAAATATGTGTACGAGTTGTGATTATATATTCGTGGATAAGGTACTCATATCAACATACACATATAATGCTCGTTACATGTTCTGTTTAAAGGGATAAGGGAATAAAAGGGGGAAAAAAAGAATGACTTCAAATACCAATTGATTGTTAAACTGTATATTTGTGATAATACTGTGCTAATAATGTTACATTACTCTATCTGTGATGCATGTATGGAATTAGAAGATGTTTAATAAAAACAAGTTTAAAAATAAATAAATAAAAAATAAATAAATAAATAATTGTGCATATATTACACACACAAAAAAAAACCTACACATATTAGGTATCCACAACGACCGTAAAATAACTGTAGAATTAATCTAACAAGTTATTAAGTGTGAAATGTTTTAAAAAAAAAAAAAAAAAAAAAAAATAAACATTCTGCAATTATTTATAAGTGAACTTAAACTATTCCCCCATAAAGTACAACTTGTCTCGAATAAAACGAGGCCTCGTCCAACTGCGTCCATTAAAAAAATAAAAAAAGTTACAACTGTTGAAACGCATCCTGGTGACATATGAGTCAGTTATGTGCATTTTCCTCCCTGAGTATGGATTTTATATGAGTTTTTATATAAAAGGAGCTGGAGAAGATTTTCCTTTTTACAAGCCCATAATATGGTGCTACGATGTGCATGCACTAGAGCTGTTTGAAAGCAATGCATCCTTTTGCAAATTTTCACATGCTACCATATGAATTTGCATGGGGGGTTCTGACATGGACTTCACATGTATCATAATGTTGGAAGTGGCGTGTAGATGCAACACCAAACTCTGCAATATGTGCAACAACAACAACATGTAACCATTCTGTTAACATTTCGGACATACCTACATCACCTGCGATGGTTTTTCCTAGTCACGGTTGACTACATCAATAACGTTTTTTTTTATGTTCCTCTCTACTGACTGTTATTGGCCTTTAGTTTAATATGCCTTAAAGGAGTTTTGCCAAGAAGTGACTTCCTTACCTCTTAAGCTGCTCAGAAGAGACTATAAACAAAGCATGAAGCCTCACAGGTGGAGAGAGAGGGGGGGCTGAGAACACACCCAGGAAGCAGGGAGCATGTGCAATGTTCACTGAAATAATTACATTACAACCAGTGGATTCTATTTACAAAAGACACAGAGCTGATTCACTGCTTTTCTCCACTGTCCCTTGCCAGCTCCTTCATGTTCCCTGTCATCAGATAAGAAGTGCAAACACGCAAGCAGCCAGATCAGCACCTGTCAGTGTCATGGTTGTGTCTAATGTAAACTTTCAGGAAACTAAGGGGGACTGAGCAATGCTGTAGCTCTCAGAGGTTTCACTTTTTGCAATCACATATATTTAGCAAGGTGATTAAATACCCATTTTGGAGGATCCCACGTCAACGTTACATCGTAGTAAAGCCCCTTTAAATACTTGGGTATGGATGAATCTGAATCTTTTGTGGCTTCATCCTCTGACTGTACGCTCTCAGTTTGTATATGCTGTTGGCCTTTTGCTTCCAAATAACTATTTCAGTCTATTATCTACACAGTCTTTTAAGCTTATTATACTATATTGCCTCAAGCTGCCCAGGACATCGGGCTATGTGACGTTCACTACTATGCAATGTTATCTTTGTTGCCTTGTCTCTTGCAGTCTGCCATATCTTGCATGTAAGTTTCAATAAACTTCTTTATTGTTGAGCAAAAAAAAAAAAACAAAAAAAACCACCCAAGACATACCTCCCACAGAATCTATCCTCTTAAAGGCGTTTTGCCACGATGTAATGGTGACGTGGGATCTTCCAAAATGGGTATTTAATCACTTTTCTAAATATATGTGATTACAAAAAGTGAAGCCTCTGAGAGCCACAGCCTGACTAAGATGCCCTTGGTTTCCTGGCAGTTTACATTAGACAGGATCAGGAGCTGACAGGAGCTGATCTGTTCGCGCTTGCGTTGTTTGCACTTCTTATCTGATGGCAGGGAACATGAAGGAGCTTTAAAGGGACTGGGGAGAAAGATCTTGTATCTTTTGTATAGAGAATCCACTGGTTGTAATATAATTATCTTAGTAAGCATGCAGAAGCTCCCTGACTCTCGGCTCAGCCCCCCTTCCTCTCCCCCTGCTGAATGAAAGAAGGCTGCCTGCTGAGCTTATCTTCTCTCCTGAGCAAATAAGAGGGAGAAATAAAAAGCATATAGCTTGTGCACAATACAGTTCTCCTCTGTAGATTAGCAAAACAATGTTTACTCAAGTACAGAGACTGAATATCAGGAGCGTGCATGGGAGGTGGAGCGATGACATCACAGGGGAGGTACTTGTTTTTTTAAACACAGAAACACAACGCGCCTTTTTTCAGGCCTCAAGAGGGGAGTGTCAGCCTGTTAGCTGAGGAAATCACTTCTTGGGAAAACCCGTTTAAGGTATGTTCTCATGGCGTCTTTGTGTTGCAATAAGCCCGAAGCACCGCCCACAAATACAGTAATTCACAGCTCTCCTTGAGAGTGCCTGCTGTTGGCCCACCGCATTTTACGTGCCGGGAGAAAGAAGCGACATGTCCCTTCTTCCCTTCTTAGGTGTTGGGGAAGGTGAAAGTCTAAGGGAGCCTGCACAGAGTGTTTTAGAAGTATGTGTTGGCCATATAGCGGCGCACACAGTATGCACTGCTATATGCCGAAAAGACGCCATGTGAATTCACATTTTTTATAAGCAGCAGCTAATATCCAGAGTAACCTCCATGTGCAGCCTGGACAGCAGCTAGACGGGCTGAGAATGACTCGATAAGGTCCTGGCAGGTTGTCACAGGTGTCTTACTGCATCATACAGCTGCTGGTGAGTACATAGAGCCGACACTACAATCCAGGGGTCCCGCAGCTGCTGGTGGGTCCATAGAGCCAGCACCACCATCCAGAGGCTCCCACAGCTGTTGGAGGGTCCATAGAGCCAGCACCACCATCCAGAGGCTCCCACAGCTGCTGGACGGTCCATAGAGCCAACACCACCATGCTGGGGCTCCCACAGCCGCAGGAGGGTCCAAAGAGCCAACACCACCATCCAGGGCTCCCACAGCTGCTGGAGGGTCCATAGAGCCAACACCACCATCCAGGGACCCCACAGCTGCTGCATGGTCCATCGAGCCAACACCACCATCCAGAGGCTCCCACAGCTGCTGGAGGGTCCATAGACCCAACACCATCATCCAGGGGCTCCACAGCTGCTGGAGGGTCCATAGGGCCAACACCACCATCCAGGGGGCCCACAGGGGGAGGGCTGA
>JAODAL010070131.1:0-16054 GCA_025379985.1 Phyllomedusa bahiana
CTGGCCGCCAAAATGTCAGGAAGCGCCGAAAATGGCGCGATATTAATAGATTATGCGCAGATTTTTAACTAAATTATCGCGTGATCGAAAAAATCCGATTACCATAAAAACCGTGCCGATTTCAACTTTGTCGATAAAAATCGCTCAACACTAGTCTTCACAAAACAGTTGTAGTTGTACTGAGAATAAATTACATACAGATGTTCTCTATTTACTAATTAGGTGACTTCTAAAGGCAATTGGCTACATTGGATTTTATATAGGGAGATCAGAGTAAATGGGTCTGAATGCATATACACGCCACACTTTTCAGTTTTTTAATTTGCAAAAATGTAGAAATCATTTTCCTTACAAATACTTGTTACTTTGCATTGCTCTATCATATGAAATATCAAAATACTTTTTGTGCTAGATTATTTTGGGAATCAAGTCCAGTGCAACTGCTGTTTTTGGAGGACACTGGACATCTGTTAAAATCAAAGAATGTCTACTGATTTCTATGACTGCTCTGCAATTCTAATGTTTATGCAGGGGATAATGCAGAAATTTCTGAAATTTAAGTATTATCAACAGCACATGAAAAGTATGAATAAACCCCTCCCCAATTCAGAAAAAATTACCCTATTTTTGTTTTGTGTATAGCTGGTCATTGCTTAATGACCTAGTGGTCTAATCTAATCTTATCTGTCCCTGTCGAGAGAACAATAGAGCTATTATTATATCATGAAACTCATTGCCTACTATTTGTAATGAGACAACTATATAGAGATAAACAACAGCTAAAGTAAAGTGAGATTAGTCTGCCCTGCCTTTCAGAGTTTTATCTCAAAGTTAGAGATGGACAAAATTGTATATGTATTTTTTATTCCCTAAGATTGCCAAGCATTCTAAACACATAGGGTGACATGTATGAACGGGGCTGCACCAGTTTTCTGGTGTACTTTGAGCCAAAAAGAATATATGAACAGGTGCACTCCAAACTTGTTTCATAAAATGTCTGTTTCTATAATTTCTGCTCCTCAGATAAATAAGCTGTAGGATGTTTGAGTGACTGGGGAAGTTCGGGTGAATTCATGCAGGCAGAGAAATGAGTAAGGCAGGGAGTTCAGGTTACTATGCTTTTCCATAATAGAAAAAAGTTATTGCTGGCTTATTTGATGATTATATGGCCATAACTTAATGTGATCAGACCATACCACAACATGTTCTGCTAAACTTCAAGATGTTGCTTCAAAATATGTTTCAGTATTGTAGTTGGGTCAAAGGCACTGAATCCTGCATCTCATCCATAGCAAAAGAAATGAATCTGTAACTATTCTCCTTCTCCCAATGTCATATTTGGATCAATCGCAAATAATGGTTATCTCCCATGCTCCTGACAGAGTTGGGAAACCTTCCGCCGCAAAATGGCTGCAAGAGGTTCTCTGAATTAGAAGTGGCACCAGGGCAGCACTATGAGATGTGTGGTTGTAGAGTGGCAGAGGGTGGTGTAAGATTGGGCAGGTGGGGAGAGTATGTGTGTGTAGAGTAGGAATGGGGAGTGGGGATTAGAGCAGGGTATGTGCCTGTGTGTATGTGTGTAGAGTGGGGTGCGAGAGAGGTACAAGTTTGTGTGTGGGTGTAGAATGGGGGAAGGGTTGAGTGTGTGTAGAATGGAGCACGGTGTATGTAAGAGTTTGTGTCTGGGCATAGAGTGGGGATGAGGAGAGGAGGTTACAGTGGGGGATGGAGGAGAGAGTGACTTTGTGTGGCTGTAATGTAAGGGAGGAGGCTATAAGTGTGTGGGGGGTGAAGAGTGGAGATAGGGGTGAGAGTGTGTGTGTATAGTGGAGTAGGGGTTAAGTGTTTGTGCATGTAGAGTGGAGATGGGGATTTAGAGGGGGACCCGGAGGACAGTGTGTGTGTGTGTGTGTGTGTGTGTGTGTGTGTGTGTGTATGGGTTTAGTGTAGGGGAGGAGGGAGTGAGTGTGTGTGGGCAGGGTAGTAACTAGAGAAGCCAGGGCCACAAAGCAAACTTTTGGATGGGGCCCCCTACCTCCCTCCTCGCCCACCTCCCTGACCACGAACATTTACCAGGACATGCTGTTATATAATACAAGGGGTAAACCACAAAGTGATTGAATAATACCCCTACACTATTACTGATCAGTACACAAAGAACAATAGTACCGCCATATAGTGACCATATAGTGGTACATACTAGTGTACACAGGCTCTGCAGACTATATACAACCACCATACAGTGACCATATAGTGGGAGACACCAGTGTACACAGGCTCTGCAGACATAAGTGATTAAAGTATAGTTACATCTTGTGACTCACAGGTGACGTTTCCCTGACGAGTCATTGACTTTCCCTTTTGTTCTGCATCCAGACCGCCATCATGACATCTCTCAATCACTTGTCCCTGGAGATTTAGACACAAATATCTTAGAATCCTGACTTTTCCAGCACCTGCCCCCCTGGCTATATGGGGTCCATTTAGGCAGGCAGGTTTAGATAGGCTATATGGGGCCCCAGATAGGCAAGGATTAGGTAGGCAATAGAGTCCCCATATAGGCAGGCAGGGTTTAGGTAGCTATAGGGAGCCATACAGGTAGACAGGGGTTAGGTGGGCTATAGGGGCCATATAGGTAGGTAGGCAGGGTTTAGGTAGCTAAAGGGGCCCCAGATAAGTAGACAGGCAGGCAAGCTTTGGGGGGGCTATAGGGGCTACATAGTCAGACAGGCTTCACAGGGGCTATAGGGCTATTCAGGAAGGCATATAGAGAGCTATATAGGCAGGCTTTAGGGGGCTATATAGGCAGGCTGTAGGGGGGACTATGTAAGCAGGCTTGGGGGGACTATGTAGGCAGGCTTGGGGGGGACAATGTAGGCAGGCTTGGGGTATATAGGCAGGCTGTGGGGAGGCTATATAGGCAGGCTGGGGGGGCTATACAGGCAGGCTGGGGGACTATGTAGGTAGGCTGGGGGACTATGTAGGCAGGCTGGGAGGGCTACGTAGGCAGGCTGGGGGCTATGTAAGCAGGCTGGTGGTATATAGACAGGCAGGGGGGGCTATGCAGGAAGTCTGGGGGGCTATGCAGGCAGGCTGGGGGTATATAGACAGACAGGGTGGCTATTTAGGCAGGCTGGGGGGCTATTTAGGCAGGCTGGGGTTATATAGGCAGGCAAGGTGGGCTATTTAGGCAGGCTGGGGGCTATGCAGGCAGGCTGGGGGGATATAGGCAGGCAGGGTGCGATTTAGGCAGGGGGGGGGGCGATGCAGGCAGGCTGGGGGTATATAGGCAGGCAGGGTGCGATTTAGGCAGGCCGGGGGGCGATGCCGGCAGGCTGGGGGTATATAGGCAGGCAGTGGGGCTATTTAGGCAGGCTGGAGGGCTATGCAGGCAGGCTGGGGGTATATAGACAGGCGGGGGAAGCTATTTAGGCAGGCTGGGGGTATATAGACAGGCAGGGGGGCTATTTAGGCAGGCTATAAAATAATAAATAACTTACTAACCTCGGTCCATGCTTCCCCAATGCACCGCGCTCCAGCCTCTGTGCTCAGCGCGGGCAGCGCGGTCATGTGATGTCACAGCGCCGCCCACGTGATCACAAAGAGCCAGCAGGTAAGTAGCAGAGCGGAGCTCCATTCTGCTACCTCCGGGTAGCGCTGCCTCTGAATAGAGGCAGTATGCGGCGGGCCCCTCAGCTCCTCGCCTGCCGGCAGTGAACTAGTATGTTTGTTGCCGGCGGGCTCAGGAGCGGCATTACCGGGGTAGTGGACGCGGTAGCAGCTGCACCGGGCCTCCTAAGAGCACAGGCCCCGGGGCAGCTGCTACGTCTGCTACTCCGGTAGTAACGCCTCTGTGTGTGGGGATGGGGAGGGGGTAGGGATGTGCATTCAGTTTTCTTATCTTAGAAACCCTGTGTACCACTTATGGGGTTGTGATGTCACCCAGCTTTCAGAAACACAGGATAGTCTAACCAGCATCTAGAAAAGGTGAGTGAACCCCATCCTCTACAGTGACACACAGCTTTTCTAAGCTTTTTTAAGAAAACTGTGTGTCCCATGTGATGGATAGGATATCCTCCAACTCTCCTGGACATTGGATGCAGTGTTCAAAAAAGTTGGGTGATGGCCAGGAACAGTGCTAGGGTTCTAAAAAATCTGGGGCTCAGGCCCTCTGTGTTACGTGTTGCTCAGTAGGCTTCACACAGTATTTTTCATGCCTCATGTACCGCCGCCACAGGGGGCCCAGCTGTCGCATTTTACCTCATACGTCCTTGAAAAGCTTCCAATGTACAACCCTGACAGCATGCTAGAGGCAAACAATGAGATACAACATATACAGGCTCATATTGTAACATATATAGTTTACTATACACTTAAGAATGATTAGTTCAGGTTACTATACTATTCCATAATAGAAAAAAAGTTGCTGGCTTATTCGCTGAGTATATGGTCATAACTTGATGTGATTAGACTGCACCACAACATGTTCTGGCACTAGATAAGTAGGTAATTGAGGGGTTAGGTAGGCAGGTAAATGGGCAAGCCTTAGGTAGCCAGGTAGGCCCTATTTAGGTAGGTAGACCCCCAACACTAGAATATCTATACACTGACGGGTCTTCCTGGGGGTCTCAGATGTAATGTATATGCTAATAATATAATACAGTCGATTACTTTTGCAGTAAACATGCCTTCCATGCAATGCCGCACTGCAGTTTTGGTTGCACATATGTATGCAGGTCATAGATGTAAAATGTAATCTACTTGACTGACCTGCCTTGAACAATTTGGGAAAAAAAATATATATAGTATTTCTGGCAGTTACACTTTCATATCTTCCAGATTGTAATGCATAATTTACTCACGTAATACAGAAGAGCTGGGGTCCTACATGCACTGTATGTCATACTAAAGCGATTTGGCTTAAACAGTGATGACTCCCTCTTCCTTGTCAGTCTGTGGTCTCATGCATTCAGTAAGTGTGTGACATGCTTGTGGGAACCACATGTGCCAGTCAGTTATGGCATATCCTGTGGACATGCCACACATGACTGCACTGGAAATACCCATTTCAAAGGGTTTTCCAAAATATGAAAATAATAATTACCACAGTAGGAAAAGATAGATTTCCATTACTCACCTTATAGATCTCCTACCACTTCAGGACTGCAACCCAGGCCCCTCCTTCAGACCTATTTTTTCTTGGAGGGGATCTGCCTATATCTGCCAACATATACCCATGTTACTGTTGCAGCTAGTGGGTCTCATGCCATACTGTAACAATATGCCCTGACTGTGCAGATAAGTGTTTCTGGATCCACTTTTGATTATCCTTTAAAGGTTTTTTTTCAAACAATGATTAGCTTTAAACATGTACATAAAGGTAAAAAAAAAGACTATTACTAAATACATTGCTATTCTGATTTTGCTTTGTTTAGTAGACAAAGGGGATTTTATCTACTTTTGCATTCAAGCTTCTTTAAGTTGCTGACCACCTTCCTCTGCTCACTCTCTGTTCTGATTTCTACAAGCAGCCCTGTATGACCATGGTGAATAACTCCCTGCTGAGTGTTATCTCCAGCACAAGTGCTTGTCTATTTAAGTAACTTTCAAGCTTTAACCCTTTATAACGCTGTAGTCTTGTGCACTACAGTTTATAAACCTCCAGCACTCATGTCAGATTCTCCCACAGTCTAACCAAGAAGTTTGAGTCTAACAGTAAATAAAGAATGGAAGCCCACACAAACGTATCACGTTAAAAGTATTCACCTTTTACTTAATTTAAATTGTGACCCAAGAATTTCAGGGTAAATCCACACAGATAATGGCTATAGCGGAGTGTAAAAACCTTGTAGCGTGTTATGTGATAACGATAAAGTCTTAAATACAATAGATGAGACTTAGCTTAGCATCTTATGGCGAAAGTCCTCCGAACATTGTAGCATTTCTTTGAGAAACAGACGAGACACTGAACGCACCGATCACCACGAGGAACGCCGAACGCCCATGTGTGACGTTTCAGAGGTGTGTCCTCCTTCTTCAGACGGCGTCATTTGACGATATTCCCCGGGTATGGCCAATGTTCGGAGGACTTTAGCCATAAGATGCTAAGCTAAGTCTCATCTATTGTATTTAAGACTTTATCGTTATCACATAACACGCTACAAGGTTTTTTCACTCCGCTATAGCCATTATCTGTGTGGATTTACCCTGAAATTCTTGGGTCACAATTTAAATTAAGTATAAGGTGAATACTTTTAACGTGATACGTTTGTGTGGGCTTCCATTCTTTATTTACTGTGTATGCCTAAGGACACTTGGTAGAGAGTCCTGTCTTGCCCCACTAAGTGTTATGCTTAAACATTAAGGAAGGTCCAGTTTAAATATACAAAGTCTGAAGCTGGCTGTGGCTCTGTGAAACAGCATGGTGAGACAACCACTTTAGGCTGATAGTGTGGTTTGTATATTCAAATAAGTGATGAGGGGCATGACTGAGTACAGCACAATTTGTCACAATTTACATTGCATACCATCATTTTTCTGTGTTTTAGGGAGAGTGATATTGTATGTATGTGACTTGGTGGCATCTTTTAATCCTAGCCTGGTTTAAAATTTAAGAGGGTTGTCCAGGAGTAGTGTTGAGCGATTATTATTGACAAAGTTGAAATCGGCACAGTTTTTATGTTGATCAAAATTTTTAGATCATGCGATAATTTAGGTTAAAATCTGTGCATCATCTATTAAGATCGCGCCATTTTCGGCGCTTCCTCTCATTTTGGGGCCAGCAAATCAGCTTACAGAATAGAGCAGGGTGAGATGGGGTGTGCGAAAACAGGGACTGGGATGTGTATGGTTACGATTGGCTGGAAAAATCACATGACCTCGTTTTACATAGAACAGCCCTTCCTGTTCAGCCTCAGTGTCTCTCAGCGTCTCATAGCAGAAGGACGTGCCCTCTGCTTGTGTCCAAACAGCTCAGCGAAATTAATCTATTTCTTCACAGAGAAAGCTCTACTGTTAGCTGTGATCCTTACATCTTAGTTAGATTAGAGATTGGAAGATTTCATGTAGTTAGGTAGAGAATTTTAAAGGAGCATCTACCACTGTAAAGTCACTGGTGGGAGTGGGGTGGGGGGTTGGGGGGGGCCCGCGGGCGAACACAGACAAGCTCTATAAAGAATACTAGATAAAGTTCCCCAAGATTAGTGTAGACATTGCACTGAAATTAGCTTTATTATTAACAGTTTTCTATTGAAATTATTTCCTGGATATTGGGCAGCCTAAACTTATATTAGGATACACATCTTTTCTAGCAACTGCAGGTCTCTTTGTTAGGTGCAAAACTCCACTTTAATTATCAGTATACATTTCAGACAGGTGTTCATTTTCAATTTTGCCCATTCCACCTTTGTTCATATATCCCCCTTGCAGTGAAATTAGAATCCAGCAACTTTGTAGTCAGGCAAGGTTGATAGGTGCCAAAAATAACTAGTATTATCCGAATACATTAAGATAGTGTTTTTTGCACTTTTGCCCAGTCCAGATGTGTTGAGAGAGCCACCTTGCATTTAAAATTTAAAATCCAGCAATTGTGTAGTTCCCACGGGTTTGAATTGATAGGTGCCAAAAAATACCTTTTATTATCCGAATAAAATTTACAGATACGTGTTTTTTGAATTTGACGCACTACAGCTTTGTTCATTGAGGCACTTGCACTTAAATGTGAATACTGCAATTTTGTAGTCACCACAGGTTGAATTGGAAAGGTGCCAAAAAAATTACCTTGTAATATCCGAATAAAATTTCAGATACGTGTTTTTGCACTTTTGCCCAGTCCAGATTTTTTTGATATGGACACCTTGCAGTTAAAATTTGAATACAGCAATTTTGTAGTAAACCACAGGTAAATTTGATAGGTGCCAAAAATACCTTTCATTATCCAAATACATTTCAGATACGTGGTTTTTTCATTTTGGCGCAGGCCAGCTTTGTTGATAGATCTACTTTGTAGTTAAATTTGAATACAGCAATTTTGTAGTCACCACAGGTGTATGTGTAGGTGACAAAAATACCTTTTATTATCCGAATAAAATTTCAGATACGGTTTTTTTCACTTTGGCGCAGGCCAGCTTTGTTGATTGATCTACTTTGCAGTTAAATTTAAAATACGCAATTTTTTAGTCACCACAGGTGAATGTATAGGTGCCAAAAATACCTTTTATTATCCGAATACATTTCAGATACGTGTTTTTTCACTTTGGCGCAGGCCAGCTTTGTTTATTGATCTACTTTGAAGTTAAATTTGAATACAGTAATTTTGTTCTCACCACAGGTGAATTGATAGGTGCCAAAAATACCTTTTATTATCCGAATTCATTTCAGATACGTGTTTTTTCACTTTGCCGCAGGCCAGCTTTGTTGATAGATCTACTTTGCAGTTAAATTTGAATACAGCAATTTTGTAGTCACCACAGGTGAATTGATAGGTGCAAAAAATACTTTTATTATCAGATTACATTACAGATAGGTTTTTTTTTCACTTTGGCGCAGGCCAGCTTTGTTGATAGATCTACTTTGTAGTTATATTTGAATCCAGAAATTTTGTTTTGATTTGAGGGATTTGAGAAGCTGTGATTTGCCGTTTTTTTAATAAGAGATTTTCCCAAAACTCTTCCATACCTTCTCAAATTTTTATATTTTGAACATGGAGCGAAATTCAGGTGGTAAGCGAGCAAAGGGGGGGTTAGCACATGGAGGTAGAGGTACGAGAGAAGGTGCTCCTTCCAGTGATGGCAACAACACGCATGCCAGCGGATCGTCAGTTGCAGGACCGTCAGGCCTGTCATCGCTGGGTCAGGGCCCTGTGAATCTCAGTAACGAACAGCGTCGCCAATCTGTCCTTCAGTGGTTAATGCAACCTGCATCCAGCAGTCTTACCTCCTCCTCCCAGTATGGCCACAAATGTCATCATCCCGCTCACCAGCATCCGTCCAACATGAAGCAACCCAAATGTCAACTCATGTACCCACCACTGTGGATAATCCATTTTCTGAAGACCTCTTTGATGACAAAATGCGGTTGGGGTTAGAAGGCATGTTAAAAGATCAAGAGGCCAAAGAGGATGATTTTCTCTGCTCTGGGCGCCAGTTACAGATGCCATCAGAGGAGGAGAAGGAAGCCAGTCAATCGTCAAAAATCGCGGGCGGTCGGCAACGCCTTGTGGTCCCTCTTGATTGTAGCCCGCAGCTCCTGGATGCAGAACGTCAGGACGACGAAGTCACCTGTGTTGATGATGACGACATTGCGGATCCAACGTGGTCTTTTCAGCAGAATTTGCTTGCGAGCGCTTCATCACTGGACGAGGAGGAAGACGATGGGGTAGTGTCAGTACGGGTTCCGCCTCAAAAAGGGAGAGGGCGGTTGCAGAAGTCCGCTGATATGATTCCGCCAGCCACGGTCAGCGCAAACCCCGCTCCTCGCTTATCGCCGTCAAAAAGGTCCAGGACCTCTCAAGCCTGGACCTTCTTTGACCAAGCCTCTGATTCACCCAGCGATGTCATATGCCGCCTTTGCCGTAAACGCATAAGTAGAGGCAAGAAACTTAGGTGGTTAACCACCACCAACATGTCTAGTCACATGCAGCGAATGCATGAGTTGAAATGGAGGCAACACTTGGCCAAAAAAGGCCAGACCGACGCCGGGCCTCCAACCACTGTCACACCCTCTGTCTCCGCCTCCTCCTCCGCCACCACCACCAAGCGTTCCTCAGCTGCCCATGTCTCTCAGAGTCATGATCAGGGATCAGCCTCCGCTTCAGCCTCCACCGTCGCCCGAGTACCACCAGCACCACCAGAAACCCATCCTACCCTTCCCTTCCGCCAGTTTGACGACCTGCACACCGTACAGCAGCCAGTCTAGCAGCCAGCCTTCTGTCTTCCAGGTTTGGGAGCAGAAGAAACACTTTAACCCAAACCATCCCAAAGCCAAAAGCCTGAATGTCGGCATTGCCAGGCTTTTGGCCTTGGAAATGTTGCCTTTCCGTCTGGTGGACACAGATGGGTTCCGCCACGTCATGGCCCTTGCCTGCCCCCAATACCAGATGCTGAGCAGGCATTTATTTGCCAGAAAAGGCGTCCCTGCCCTGGCCAGCGACGTGTCATCTAAAATTTCAAGCGCATTGTCTGCATCTGTGGCCGGAAAAGTCCATCTGACCACCGACACATGGACTAGTAAGCACGGCCAAGGCCGCTATATCTCTGTGACAGCTTACTGGGTGAGCTGGGTGGATGTCTCTGGGGGTGACGGTGGCTCTCAGGCTCGGCGCACGCTCTTCAAAACCGCAGGGATGGTGCAGGGTTCTTTCCCCCAAGGTCCTCTGGTGGCATCACGTGCCCAGAGAAACCAGGCCGTGTTGAAATTAATCTATCTTGGAGACCGTCCACACACAGGTCAGGAGCTGTGGACGGCTCTCCGCAACGAGACCGAGCGCTGGCTGGGTGCCAAGAGCCTTGTGCCAGGCAAGGTGGTGTGCGATAACGGGCGAAATCTGCTGGCCTTGCTTAAGATCGGTAGGCTGGAGCACATCCCTTGCCTGGCACATGTCATGAACCTTGTCATCCAGAAATTTCTAAAGAGCTACCCGGGTCTGGACTGCCTGCTGAGGAAGGCTCGAAGTCTAAGTTCGCACTTCCGCCGTTCGCACCCTGCTTCGTCCCGCCTGGCTGCCTGTCAGCGTCAGCTCGGCCACCCCGTCAACCGTCTCATTGTTGATGTGGCAACACGCTGGAATTCCACCCTTCACATGCTCCAGCGATTGTGGCAGCAGCGCAATGCCATTACGCAGTACGAAGTGACACATGGCCTGACAAGCAGTGGTGCGGACCTCGGGGTGTTGAGCCACCGAGAGTGGAGGCAGGTGAAAGAGCTCTGCACCATCCTTGCCAGTTTTGAAGAAGCCACCAAAATGGTCAGTGCGGACAATGCCCTTGTCAGCATGAGCATTGTGGTAATCTTAGTTCTGGAACGATCGTTGGACACTCTGAAACAACAGGTCCCGCCAGCGACGGAGGAGGAGACGGACACAGATGCGGACACGGAGCCTTTCTCTCCGTCAAATCCACATTTCCCGACAGTTTCACAATTTCATCGGTCTTCATTAGGCAGTGGTTCGGGGTCCAGAGCTAGTGCAAGGTGGTGCATCAGCTCTCAGGGTGCATCATCTCAGGCAAGTCAGGGCTGTGTTGAAGCTGTGCCGGAGGCAGCGGAGGAGGAGGAGGAGGAGGAGGTATTCCTAGACACCGACGTTACCGACGTCCCTGCCTTGGAAAGAGGTTGGCGTGAATTTGAGGCGGAGGAGGAAGATGAGGAAGATGACTTTGCTAGTGCCCCTCGACCCAGAGGCTTGGGAAATCAAGGCTCCATCTCTCACATGAGTGCTTGGATGCTCCATTTCCTCCAACATGATCCTCGCATTAAGGCCATCAAAATGAACAACAGTTACTGGGTGGCCACCCTCCTGGATCCCCGGTACAAAACAAAACTCAGCACTTTCCTTCCACCCACCCAAATAGAGAGTAAAATGCAGGAAATGGAGACCTTGCTGATTGATCAATTGGAGACATCTGTTGCGTCTGCTTCACGTTCCTCAAATGTCACGGTGGAACAACATCAGCGACGTGACAGCAGTAGAGTGCCAAGCAGCCGTAGCGGCAGAAGCAGCAGGCAAGGTGGCAGAAGCCTAATGGGTGACCTCTGGCAATCTTTATTTACCACCTCACCAACGCATGCAATGCAGGGCACACATCCAACATACAGAGACCAGCTTAAGATCATGGTGCACGACTATCTGCGTCTCAACACCGATGTTTTTGTATGTGTTCCGGACCCAATAGACTTCTGGGTATCCAAAATGGACGAATGGCCCGAGCTCGCTCGCCACGCCATAAAGGTGTTGTCCTGCCCAGCAGCCAGCGTCATATCTGAGCGGACCTTCAGCACAGCTGGAGGAGTCATTACAGACAAACGCATGCGGCTTTCCACAGATAATGTGGATCGTTTGACTTTCATCAAGATGAATCAGGCATGGATCTCTGATGATATTGTGGCCCCAATTACCGAGGTCACCGATTAGTTGCCGGTCTACTTCACATTCCTCTTCAAACAGAAATGGTCCTCTTGAAAAAAAATTTTTAAAATTATCATTTCTTATTTTTGGGGGCATTTTGCTTTGAAATGCAGCTATACTACAGGTCCTAATATAAAAAAAATTTGTTTCTAACAGAAAAATGAACTTCACAAAAGTCAAAAGTGGCTCAAGGGTCATGCTTTCAATATTTGGGGGCATTTTGCTGTGACATGCAGCTACTACAGGTCCTATTATAAAATAATGTTGTTTCTAACAGACATTTGTTCTTCACAATTGTCAAGAGGTGCTCAATGGTGATGGTGCTGTCAGAAAACAGGAATAGGTAGGACACTGTTAATGGACACATATTGCAAAATGACTTGTTTTTGCAAAATCTTTAACATAGCTATCAATCCCTGTATTGAGACAACCCATTTAATACAATTAAAGAAAGAGAAACAAAGACATGGTGGGATTCCATCCTATTTTAAAAATGTGTTTTCTAGAATTAAACTACTAAAAAACTTGCATGTACAAAATAGCTGGTAAAATAATTCCTCTGAATTGTACAAGGGAGGTACAGGAAAACTTGACCAGATGTAGGTTATTCAGAGGACATGGAGTATGGAGCACGGACAGAGAACAAAGTACAGAGACAATTTCCTCCAGCACGTTGAGTAAAATGAGAAAAAGAATGCCAAGATAAAGGGCACCTGGGTGGAACAGGAGCGTTAACCACCAGTATTTCCAAGTGAAGCTCAATTGGTCCGCACTCATACGGAGGGGCAAGCGCTACCCAGGACAGGGACAGTATATGTCCAGTTCAACTAAAATGGTGGTTGAAAGACTCCTTTTTCCGGCACTTTTTAATCTGGGGTCATGCAGGTTTGGGGCTCATGCTGTGGCCCAGGACAGGTATAGTCAATGTCCAGTGAAACTAAAATGGTGGTTGAAAGACTCCTTTTTCCGGCACTATTTAATCTGGGGTCATGCAGGTTTGGGGCTCATGCTGTGGCCCAGGACAGGTATAGTCAATGTCCAGTTCAACTAAAATGGTGGTTGAAAGACTCCTTTTTCCGGCACTTTTTAATCTGGGGTCATGCAGGTTTGGGACTCATGCTGTGGCCCAGGACAGGTATAGTTAATGTCCAGTGAAACTAAAATGGTGGTTGAAAGACTCCTTTTTCCGGCACTTTTTAAATCTGGGGGTCATGCAGGTTTGGGGCTCATGCTGCTTTCCAGGACAGGGATATTCAATGTCCAGTTCAAGTAAAATGATGGTTCAAATCATACTGCCTTCTGGCACTTTTTAATTTGTGGGTCATGCAGGTTTAAGGCTCATGCTGTGGTGCAAGACAGGGATAGTGAATGGTGTGTGATTTTTTTTCTGTGGCTTTTATAACCTAAGTGTGTTGCACGTATCCATTTGACTGTTGTGGATGTTAATTCCAGCTTCTCCAGCCCTGTTTGGGTGTAAGAATGAAGGTGTTGTTGCTCTCCCATAGACTTTAATGGTCATCGATCATAATCTACTATCGACCATCAACTATCTTGTCGATGATGGTCGACTATCGACCATCGACCGATGTCGATGGCCAACGTAATCGCTCAACACTATCCAGGAGTTTAAAGATTTCATAGAGCACTATAAACAGCATTTATATTTGAAAAGTAAAGAAATTTCACTACCTTCATGTGTTTCTTTTATTTTCTGTTGTCTTTTTATTCATCTATCATAAGATCCACTCTTTGCAATTAAACTTCCTGCTTGTGGGAGGGTCAATAGTTCTCAAGCATCTCTTTCCTACAACTTTCCCACTGCATTGCAATCTAGGACTTCCCTCCACTATGTAAACAGCTTACAGAGCTGTCAGAATGCAACACTACCTTCCAGCCTTGTACTGCTATCTGCTTAGAGTACTTAGAGATAAGGAAACAGTTTTACCTCTTCTGTTATTACTCCTGTTGACTTCTATTCACTTTCAAAATAAAGGGTGGCAGTTGTGAATGCCCACAACACATGCAGCCAGATTGTTCTCTGCTCAGGTCACTCCCACTGCAGGGCCTGGCTTCAGCACAACCACTGAGTGATGAGAAAACGTTCACTGAGGCAGAAGCAAAACCATGTGAACAATGAACGTCACATGGTTTTCAGGAGATAGGGGGAAGGGAGGACATGACAGGATTTTTTTTCCTGGTTCTGCAGGTAAATAATTTTGAATAAATCTGAATCACAAAGTTTAATACAATATAGTTGTGTGCTCTATAACAAATAAAAATATAATCCTGGAGAACCCCTTTAACTAAGACCCCTTTCACATCTCTTCATTGCAGCCTGTTCTTGGTATCCCTCAGGATATTGTAAAAAGGTATCCCATCAGACAACATCGAGGGTCTTTGATGTGGCTATAGACTTCTATAGGACAAATGTAGTCCTAATTGGACTACACTTTCTCTATTTGGTTAACATATACCATTTCTGCATCTGACACAAAAGCGTGGTAGATTACATTTACCCTATAGAAGTCTTGTTTCCCGCTGCAGTATTCATTAGGATACAATTTTACTATATCCCAACAGATACCATGAACAGGTTACCACAACAAGATGTAAATGGGGCCTAAAGCTAATAAACACAAATACGTATTGTAAATAAAATGTTCTATTTGTAATAAAGGAAGTTTTATGTGGTATAACTAATTCCTCCACAGATTAGAGAACGGTACAGACAACAATGCAGTACCATAAATCCTTGAGTTTGCAGTTAATAAAAACATGCAGTCGCATTTCAGCATAAAATAAGTTTCTAGTAATATATGCAAACACTCTGCTTACATTGTATTTTGAATTACCCCAGATGATAACTTCCTTTCAGATATATGCAGAGTAAATTGACAGCTCTCAAAGGCAAGGCTGATTTTATCTTTCCTGGTGTCTGACAGTTTCTTCCTAGAACCCTACAGTTTGATTGCATTAAGTCTCACTCTAATCACTATTTTTCTAAAGCTTAAACTGACAGCACATGAAATTATTTTTGATTTCAGGGCAGGCACAGCAGCATAGAAATGATACATTCATTTTCATGTAATGTACATAAAGTAACAGGATTTAACTTAGAATCCCCGGTGAATTGTTTGGATATTCAGTGTTAAGATTTTTTAATATACATATGACGTTACTGATCTTCAGACACATGGATGGTGCTATACATTCCAAAAGCAAATTGCAGTAATCCACTTTAAACTATAGAACTACATGTGTAATATATGACCCTTAGTACAAGCAGATAAAAGACGCAACTAGGGAGAATAATGGTACCATCACTCAACAACATTTATATCTTGATCTTGAAATGTGCAGCTTATACTTTTGGCAAACCTAAACATTTGTTCCTTAGGAAAAATATGACATCCTTTACGTACATAAATAAACAATATTGGTGTCTGTCTTTCTATGAGGACATTCATGGCTATCCCTATTTAAGTATCTAATGGACATTTTTTAAAATGAATAAAGCAGAGCATATTTAACCTTCATCCTACCAGCTGGGGTCCATTCGAACCAGGGGCGTAACTACAGGGGGAGCAGACGAAGCAGCTTCCCCAGAGCCCATGCTCTTAGGGCTTGTTCACACGCCGTTTTTGTGATCCGTTTTACGGATCCGCAAAACGGATGTAACAATTGTCAGTGTGATTAACATTAAGTTGAATGGCAAAAGCGCATCGCTGTTCCCATGGGAGATCGGCGATGCGCTTTTGAGAGCTCTTCTGCACTGCGCTTTTCGCATCCGCTTTAAGAATTGACATGTCAATTCTTATTGCGTTTTACGCAACTGAACGCCCATAGGAGATAATGGAGTCCACTTTTGGCACTTGTCCAAAAGCGCTCCACACTCCTGGTACGTAACAGCTGCGCTTTTGCATCCTCAAAGCG
>JAODAL010070132.1:0-16054 GCA_025379985.1 Phyllomedusa bahiana
TCCAAACTCCACTTGAAGCCCAAAAGAGCTGTAAAAGGGACAAAAAAAAACAAAATGAAGCCCTGCACCAGCTGGGAAGACTGAATCGCAATAGCAAGCACTTTGGGGAAAAATCAACTGGGGGAGAATAAAAGAAAAGGGAAGACAACAAGACCACTGAAAATCTCCCTGATCGGGGGGTTTCACGAAGACTCACCCTTGAGTAAAAAACCCAAACAAAAGGGTGACAAAAACCCGAACCACACGGGGGGACCATGAATGCCCTTTTGAGAGGGGACCAACTAAAAAAAGGGCACATCAGTAACACACTACGATCCCCGGGACCCGATCCTGCAGTGCCAGATTTCCCCCCAAAGGGCCAGACATGCCGGGCCTTCTAAGTTGCACGAGCTTTTTTGGGAGAATTTTTCATATGGTCAGATGAAACCAAATAAATTTTTTGGAAAACACAACCTCTGTTTGGGGAAAGGAATGCTTTTTAAATCCAAAGAACACCAAGAACTGTGGGGGGGCAACATATGCTATGGGGCTGTTTCTCTGCAAAGGACCGGGACGACTGACCATTACAAAAAATGAAGGGGCCCATGTAGGGAGATTTTGATGCAAAACCCCCTTTCCCCTCAGTAAGGGCATTGAAGATAAATGGGGCCGTCTTTCACATGACAAGATCCAAAGCACACGTCAATGCAACAAAAGATGGCTTTGAAAGAAGAAATTCAAGTTCCTGATGCCTAGCCATCTCAAACTTAACCCATAAAAAACCCTTTTGGGGGGATTGAAAGTCCTGTTGCCCAGCGACAGCCCCCAAAACATAACTCTCAGAGGGGGAATCTGTAGGGGTAATGGGCCAATATACCACAAAAGTTGCCAACCTTTGAAACTTACAGAAAACGTTTTACCTCTTCTTGCCAACAAAGGACATATAACAAAGTATTTAGGGTGAAATTTTGTTATTGACCCCAAAAACTTATTTCCACCATAATTTTCAAATAAATTTTTTCCAAAACAACAAAAATTTTCTGGGTTTGTTTTCTCTTTTGTCTCTGATAGTTGAGGTCTACTATGAGTCAATTACAGCCTCTCCATCTTTTTTTAAGTGGGAGAACTTGCACAATTGGTAGCGACTAAATCTCCCCCCCCCCCCACTGATTAGATAGATAGGAGAAATAGAGATGATAGATAAATAGATAAATAGGGCTCATATGTTGTGTAAACATAGGGCAAATTTTTAATGGTTTACTCTTACCAAGCAAAATGTTGCTGCATTTTGACAGATCGACTTTCCTAAGAACTCTAGAGGGTAAAGAACTTTTGGTCTGTTTTGACGTTTTTGCATCTGGATGTCGCCCTCTATTTATATTGCTTTGTATAAATTTTATTTTTCTTATAGGGATTCCTTGGTTATAGTGTAATGTTTAAAGCTGACTGGCAAGGGACTTAATCCAAAACAAAACTAAAGTCAAGAAAAAATTTTTGCGCTGTAAAAGGGTTAACATTCCCTACCCATCCCCTTTTTAAACCCGGCTGCATATGCATGGCATTATCTGTAATTTTTCCCAGGGCACAGGTTATACCATTGTCACACACTCGTGTGGTGAATGTTCCATTCTTGGGTATTCACATTGTATTTTACATAGCAAGCCCATTGCAATCTTTTCATTGAGGGAGAAGCTTTTCCAACATTAAAAAGAAAAAAAATGAGGGTGGGTTTGGGAACCCCTTTTTTATTCTCTGACATATATCCCAGTATACAACGTAATATTCTAGCAGATTCCAGATAATTGTCTGATTCCTGCAAAATGCAGAGAAAGCACCTACCGGACAGCGCAGTTTGAGCCATCGCACCTCCTTGTTCAAAGACATCATTAGGTTGAGGTATTCAGCTGACCCTAGGATTTAACTGTTTTAAATTCCCTGGGGGTTTAAAAACCCCTTACCGACATTTTCGTACTCATATGGCAATGTCGGGTAGGGGTTCCCCGCAAATTGACGTAGAGAAACGAAAGGCATTTTGCGCGCTCACAGGCGACGCGCAAGATCGGGGAAAAGGAAACCAGGGGGATTTTCCCGGGCATCATGCCGCATCCCCACGGCCGGAGTGAGCCCGGGCCCGGGGATTAACCCCCCCAAGTTGCGACATCTGGTCGCGACACCGCACTGGGGGCGGCAGAGTGAGCTCCGCTGCCCGCCGACCCCCGGGCCAAAAAACGGCGCTAGGCCCCGTACCCGGTCTCCCCCAACAGCCCGGACGCGAATGACAGCAGGGTTTTTCTGGTACGTCACGATCCCCCACAATGCATTGTGGGCAGCGGACAGACTTTTGTCATGGAGACCAGCATACAGTATAAGCTGTATGCTGATCTCCATTGCTTAACAATCTAACAATCGTCTCAATTCCCCCCGGGGGAAAAGTGTAAACAGGTGAAAAAAAAAAAAAAAGTGAAAAAAAAGAAAACACAAACACAAAAATAAAATAAAAACCGTACATCCCCTTTGCCCCTTACAAACCCAATCGCCCACAAAAAGATCAAAAAAAAATAAAGTACCCATTTTGGTATCGCCGCGTGGAACACTCCCCCAAAAAATCTGTCATTTTAAATTAACCCGTAAGGAACGCCGTAAAAACCCCCAAAAAAAACAGTCACAGAATTGCGATTTTTGTTCATCCTGCACACAAAAAAGGGAGTAAAAAGTCATCAAAAACCATACACATAAAAGTGATGGAATTAAAACGTCAGTTCACCCGCAAAAAAAAAACCCCCTTAAACACAGCCTTTACGGAAAAAATAAAAAAGTTCGGCTATTAGAAGAAGGATCATAAAATTGCTTTTACACAATAAAAACACTTTTTTTTTCAAAAAAATGTGTTTTGAAATAAAAAAACTACAAAAATTGGGTATCACCGTAATCGCTCAACCCACGAGAAAATTTAATTGTCACATACGCACTGAACCTTTTAAAAATAAAAAAAAAAAAAAAAAAGGTTTGCAGTTTTTTTTTCACCCCCCTTTCCCAAAAAACGTATTTAAAAGCGATCAAAAGTCTTGTCCCCCCAAAAATGATCCCAATAAAAAAAACTCAACTCATCCCAAAAAAAAACGTCCCTAAAAGCTCCATAAACAAAAAATCAAAAAGTTAGGGCTCAGCTGCGGCGAAAAAAACGGTGTTTTCCTTTTCAAAAAAAGTGTTTTTTTTTTGTGAAAAGCAGTAAAAAAAAAAAAATAAAATGTGTATCGCTGTAATCTTTTTAAACCTGCTGAGTAAAAACAAAACATGTCTTTAAAACCGCCCCAGTGACCGCGTAAAAAATAAAAATAAAAAACACTACCAGATTGCTGTATTTTTACAAAATCCCTCACAAAAACTAAAAAAAAGTGATCAAAGCATCACAGCCCCCCTAATGTACCAATAAAAACTTAACTCATCTTAAAAAACAAGCCCAAAAGCACTCCATAGCAAAAAATTAAAAAAGCTATGGCTGTCAAAAAGGACAACATAAAAACGCAACTTTTTATAAAACCCTTCTATTTTGTAAAAAATAATAAAAAAATAAAAAACTATATAAAATTTTTTATCATTGTAATTGTACCGACCTCCCTAGAAAAAATACCCCATTTATCCGTAGGCGAAAACGTAAAAAAAGAAGCCCAAAAACTAGGCGAACGCATTTCCCCCCCCTTTCCAGGCCCAATGCTAAAAGAAAAACTAAAAGGGAAAACCCCGTAACCCAAAATGACAATAACACCCCTTTGATTTGATCACGAGGGTTTTTGAATCCAAAATGGGAAACTTTTGGAAAGGTTTCACCGTTCTAGTACTTTGGGGGGGTTTGTAAATGCGACCCCTGGCCCCACCAATTCTGGCGCCAAAAGCCCAAAAAGGTTCCCTCCCTTTTTACCCCCCTGCCATGGGGCCCAAACAGCATTTAAAAAACCCCCATGTAGGGTATTTCCCCAATTTGGGAAGAAATTGCGTAGCACAATTTTGGGGCTTTTTTTTTAAGTCCTTTAAAAATTTAAATTTTTAAAAAATTGCAGATTATTGAAAAAATAATATTTTTTTTTTTTTCAAGCCAATCAAAAAAAAATTTTGAAACGCCCTTTGGGGGTTGATATACCCACGCACCCCTGTATATTCCTTAAAGGGGTGTGTTTCCAGTATGGTTTTTTTAGGGGAAATTTTTTTTGGTTTTGGAACCTTTTGGGGTCCGCAAACCGAAATGGCCCCCAAAAAAAATCTAAGAAAAAAGAGCCCCAAGTCCGTAGGTGCTCCTCCTATTCTGGGGCTTGGGTTGAGCCAAAAAAATACTAGGGCCACATATGGGTATCTTGAAAATGGGAAATTGGGGAATCAATATTAATTTGCATTTACCGTCCCCATTTACCCTATCTTTTCAATAATTTAAAAAAAAAGAAAAACTGCAAAAAAATAAATTTGAAAATTTCACTTCCACTTTGCTTTAACTTCTGTGAGACACCTAATGGGTTAATAAACTTTTCCCAAAGTTTTTTTTGAATCTTTTTAAAGGGGGGAGTTTTTGATAGGTCATTTATGGGGGGATCTAACTACAGGTCAAACAAAATCACGTTAGAACTGGGCGGTCCCTAAAAAATTTTATATTTTAAATTTTCTTTAAAATTTTAAAATTACTACTAAATTTATAAGCCCCTAAGCGTAAAAAAAAAAAAAGACATTTAAAAAAAGTGCCAAACTACAGCAGACATATGGTTTTAAAGCTAGTCATAAGCTATTTTGAGTGGAATAACCACGTTTTCATGCATATATTGAAGTTTTAAATTGGGAAATTTTTCAAATTTTTTCCCATAATTGATAATTTTTTACAAAATAAACAAACATTTTTTTTGGCCCAAAATTTCTTTTCTATCTTAAAGCACAATGTGTACGGGAAAAAAACTCGAACACATGGTTTGGTTAAAGTGTCAAAAAGTTATTTTGCATAAATACCATGCAGATTTAAAAAAAGGGGGGTCTGTCAAGAGGCCCAAATGGCCCGGCTAAGGGGGTTTTTAAAAATGAGGACTCGACCCAAAGACTAATATGAGGTTTACCCGCAGTTCAAAAGGTAGGGGATGTCTGGGCGCACAACCCTTTTTTCTGGGGTTTGGCCCCGTGGGACGGAGCACCGACGGTCTCTTCATCTATATGTGTGCCCGCTGGACGCACATACAATTGAAAGCTTTACGAAGCAAAAGATGAGCGTTCCCCCCCGCAAGACTCCGGGACATTTTTCCCTGCCTGCAAAGGCAGAACGTCAGCCCCGTGCCCGGAAGGAAAACGGAGCCCACGGGAGTTAGGGGTACTACTACTGGATAATCTACTGGGGGCCTTTCACCTGCCCATAATTTAGGGGGGCCCCATTAACTAATATATTTTGGGGGGATTATTACCTGCCTATTTCTGCTGGAGGCCCTATTACCTGCCTATATTTACTGGGGGCCCTGTTACCTGCCTAAATCGGCTGAGGGCCCTATTACCTACCTATATCTGCTGGGGACCCTATTATCTACCAATATCTACTGGGGACCATATCACCTGCCTATATCTAGTGGGGGCCTTATTACCTTCCTTTATCTACTGGGGGCCATATCACCTGCCTATATCTACTGGGGGCCCTATTACCTATCTATATCTGCTGAGGGCCCTATTACCTACCTATATCTGTTGGGAGCCATATCACCCGCCTATATCTACTGGGGGCCATATCACCCGCCTATATCTACAGGGGGCCATATCACCCGCCTATATCTACTGGGGGCCATATCACCCGCCTATATCTACTGGGGGCCATATCACCCACCTATATCTGCTGGGGGCCCTATTACCTTCCTATATCTGCTGGGGGCCCTATTATCTACCAATATCTACTGGGGGCCATATCACCTGCCCATATCTAGTGGAGGCTTTATTACCTGCCTTTATCTACTGGGGGCCATATCATCTGCTATATCTACTGGGGGCCCTATTACCTACCTTTATCTGCTGGGGCTCAATTACCTACATATATCTGTTATGGGCCCTATTACCAACCTATATCTTCTGGGGGCCATGTTACCTACCTATATCTGTTGGGGGCCCTATCACCCGCCTATATCTACTAGGGGCCATATCACCCGCCTATATCTACTGGGGGCCCTATCAACTGCCTATATCTACTGAGGGCCCTATTATCTGCCTTTATCTACTGGAGGCCCTATTACCTGTCTATATCTACTGGGGTCCTATTACCTGTCTATATCTACTGGGAGCCCTATCACCTGCCTATATCTACTGGGGGCCATATCACCTGTCTATATCTACTGGGGGCCCTATACCTGCCTATATCTACTGGGTGCCCTACTATCTACCTATATCTACCAGGGGGCCCTATTACCTGCCTATATCTACTTGGGGGGCCCTATCACCTGCCTTTATCTACTGGGGGGCCTGTCTCCTGCCTATATCTACTGGGTGCCCTATTACCTAACTACAGACTGGGGGACCCTATTGTCTATATACCTACTGGTGGAACAAATTACCTATACAAGCAGTCCCCGGGTTACATACAAGTTAGGGACTGTAGGTTCGTTCTTAAGTTGAATTTGTATGTAAGTCGGAAGCAATATATTTAATACATGTATGGTGTATATGTATGGTGTGTAATTCTAGGCAGGTATATGTCCCCTAGCAGGTATATGTCCCTCATAGCAGCTATAGGCAGGTATATATCCCCTCATAGGCAGGTATAGGTCCCTCATAGGCAGGTATAGGCAGGTATATGTCCCCCATAGCAGGTATAGGCAGGTATATGTCCCCCATAGCAGGTATAGGCAGGCAAGTCCACCATATGCAGGTATATGTCCCCCATAGCAGGTATAGGCAGGTATGTCCCCCATAGGCAGGTATATGTCCCTCATAGGTAGGTATAGGCAGGTATGTTCCCCATAGGTAGGTATTGGCAGGTATGTCCCCCATAGGTAGATATAGGCAGGTATGTCCCCCATAGGTAGCTATAGGCAAGTATGTTCCCCATAGGCAGCTAAAGGCAGGTATGTCCCCCATAGGCAGCTATAGGCAGGTATGTCCCCCATAGGCAGATATAGGCAGGTATGTCCCCCATAGGCAGATATAGGCAGGTATGTCCCCCATAGGCAGGTATGTCCCCCATAGGCAGATATAGGCAGGTATGTCCCCCATAGGCAGGTATGTCCCCCATAGGCAGGTATAGGCAGGTATGTCCCCCATAGGCAGATATAGGCAGGTATGTCCCTTATAGGCATGTATAGGCAGGTATGTCCCCCATAGGCAGATATAGGCAGGTATGTCCCCCATAGGCAGATATAGGCAGAGATTATAAAAAACAAACAAACACAGATACTCACCATAGTCCCCCGCTCCCCCGCTGCTCACCTCCGGCTCCGTCTTCCTGCACAGGCCAGTGATGTCATCAGGCCGCGCAGGCAGCGTGATGACATCGCGCGCTGCCTGTGCCGGAGACTCCGGAAGGTCGCATGCCTGCTTGTGGCCTTCCGGAGTTCTTTTGCGGAGCACAGAGCGCTCGCTCTCTGTTCTGCAATAGAGGCTTCGGCTACATGCGCTCCAGGAGGAGCGCATAGAGCCGAAGCAATCCCCGCCGGTGCCCGGGACATGTCAGTGCCCGGACTCTAACGGGGACCGCAGAGTCAGCTGCATGCGCTCCCAGGAGTCGCGTGCAGCTGCAAAGATTGCTGACAGCGCCCGGGCCACCGCAGCGCCCGAACGCTATCAGCGGTCCCTGGCTTGCGTCGTTCCGGTCCCCGTTCGTAACTAGGGGACAGACGAAAGTCAGAACGACGTAAGTCGGGGACTCACTGTATATTATATATTGGCGAACCCTATTACCTATATATTTACCTACTTGGGGACATACAAACTATATACCTACCTACTGGGAGACATATAACCTATATACCTACCTACTGAGGAGACCTATATACCTACCTACTGGGAGGGGGTCTATAAACCTACCAAATGGGGGCCTATAAAGGAACGATGGGTGACTCCTCATCTCCCACTTCAGGTACCTGGCTTTTCTATCACAGAAAAGCCACTTGCTGTGGGAATAGGGCATCACCATGCTTTTCTGTATAAACCCCCATTAGATAGGTAGGTATATAGGTGCTGTAAAAGTGAGGTAAATTCTGCAGAAACCAGTTGTGGCCGGGAGAAGTCATCATGGTGGTCTGGGCCGGAGGGAGAAGAGAAGGGAAAGTGAACGACTCCGATCAGAAAAGATGTCTCCTATAAGTCACTAAATGTAATTTCAGTTTAAGCACTTATATTTCTGTAGAGCACCTACATGCAACTAGTTTCTACCACTATATTGCCCCTGCATGGGGTAAATATACTTTTTCAGACTGATAAGCCTATAAGGCTATGACTACACAGCATTGGATTTTGGTTAGTTTTTCAATGGATTCAGTATTTTGAATACTCCAAAAATCTGACCATACCAAGCGCTGTGTAGCCCTATATAGAAAATCCATGCTGTAGTCTACACAGCCCAAAATTTTTACTGAGTGTTTCCAACACCTAAAACCATCCGGCAGACCATGTTGTATATTCCGCCGGACCGCCGTTGGCTTCCTGTGCAGCTCATATAATGGGCCACCAGGAATCTGAAATCCAACCACAGAGGTGCAGTGGTCCGGCACGGTTCAGCAATTTGAAAATGCCATTGGATTTTGGGCGACATTTTCAAATTGCTGTGTAGACCTAGCCTTATAGACTCAACTAGCAATAGCAAATCTGATATGCCAATTACTGCTAACCAGGAAGAGGGAGCATGAAGCTGGCTGTGAAGAGCAGCCTCTGTGGAAAAGCATATTGACTGCAAACCTTTAAGGAGGCTTTCTAGATGCGCCAGGAGATTTTGAGGCAACACTAGTCTATCGAAAAAACACCTATACACTTTGTGACTGGCACTTAGGCCATTGCATTGAAATCTTAGGGAGGACCTGTAACATCTACTGCCATGTTTATTTTAGTAAATCCTTGTCTTCCCTGTGAAATAAAAATCCTGGAGGATCTTCTCTTCTAACTCTGTGGTGTGCTATTCCTCTGTTATTCTTTCAAGAAATTACTGGATCTGTCAGATGGGTGTTACCTTTGTAGTTTGCAAAGGGGTGTGTTTCCACACACACTCTGTCAGCACTGATTGGCTAATGTCAGATTGTGCAGGTGACACCCCAAACTGGGATCATCTGACTAACAGAGGAATTCCACAACACAGTGTTATACGTGAAGATGCTCCATAATTGTTATTTCACAGGGAACACAAGGATTTACTATAATAGACATGTCCGGAGCGACCACAGGTCCTCTTTAAATATGGTGCCTTTAAATCTAATTGGCCAATAGAGATAAGTAGGTGACATTCAAGTTTTGCTATATGACAATAATATATTACACAATGGCATTATGGCTTTCATTTTTACAAGATCTATTATGGATATGCCGGTTAAAAGACTCCCGTTGACCCGATTGAGCCTGTGGAGTATCTATACAGTAATGGTCAGTCCACACAACATGGTTTATTGGTCAGATTTTCAGATGGTTTGTGGATTTAGAAACCGTCTGAAAACCGACAAGAAACCATCCCCATAGACTTTAATAGAAAATCTGTTTAGCAGTCCACACTGAACGGATTTTCTGCTGGACGTTTTTTCACACCGCCAGCATTCCGAAAAACTTCTGCTCGGTTTTCAGGGCGGAAGGTGTGCAGTTCAATGGTTATGGGGATGGGTGAATCCATAAACCACGGACGAACCATCCCCCAAAACCATGCAAAAGACGTCAAAATACCGGCTGGGTTCTAAAACAGAAACAGACCAGTATTTTCTATATGCCATGTGGATGCACCCTAAGCTTTGGGGACCTAGAGTAGCCCCAGGGCTGTCTGTATAGCAAGCCTGCTATCAGGGCACACGGTGTGTTATACTGGCAGTAGCTTGTGTCATACTAACATATAGGGTGACATGTATGATCGGGATTGCGCCTGTTTTCTAGCGAAAACGGCGGCTCACCGATCAGAATCCCCTGTCGGACGCAAGGATGCGATGTTAGGCGCAGCCTTCACCACTTTCGGATGCGCCTAACATGAAGGGGCGTGTAATGGGCGCGGTGTGGGCGTTCTGGGGCGGGACGCGGCAGATTTGAAAACTCCGAGGCATTTATGATCACAGGTAGGCAAAGTGAGGCGCATTGCAGCGCTTGCCAGCTCCGACAGGCAGACCTAGTTGATTCTGGTCTAAATGAGCTGGAGGAGGCGAAGTGAAGCGAGAACGGAACATGAGAGTAAACATATAGAAGATCGCAAAAGAAATCCATCTCAGCGCCGTGCGGCATGGAGTATGATTCCAAAAATCGCCTTTATTAGGTGTAAAACATTATCAGAAAAAGAGCTCAAACCTTCTAAAAAAAATACATAAATAAAATCACTTTCCAAAAATCAATAACGGCGCAACATCAGGAATTAGGATCTTGGAAATTGCCAGGAAATACAGTAATTCAAATTCTGTAAGCGCTTCTCATTGGTCGGCAGAAACCAACCAATCAGAATAGGAGCGACAGTGAACCATTATAACCTAGGGAGAAGTATTGATCAATCAAATGCAAAGGTGGGACAGTTCAAAATACAGTAAAAAATGCAGAAAAGAGCTAATTGGTTGAACTAGCGGGGGCTTGGCAATCCCGGCCAATCAGAATAGGAGCGACAGTGAACCATTCTAACCTATGGAGAAGTATTGACCAATCAAATGCAAAGGCGGGACAGTTCAAAATACAGTAAAAAAGGCAGAAAAGAGCTGATTGGTTGAGCCCAGGCGGCAGATATGAATCCTCCAATTATATGTAGTGCGTCTATTTTGAGTGGAGCAAGAAGGGGGAGATAGAAGGGTGCCCTAAAAGTGTAAGAAATATACGGTTAGAGAAAAAATATATTTCATTAATGACAAGATAACAGATCTATGATCACCGTGCGTGAGGGTGCAGACTTCAGGTCCTTATTTTTAAGCTTAACGAATCTAGATTCATAAATACGTATACACCTTTCTTTATATAAGAAAAATATATTTATTTTACAATCTTCAAAGGATCATAACATAACATTGTTACAAGTTACAAAACATAGTATGTACATAGTATAGTATGACAAAAATAGTATAGTATGACAAAATATGTATGTACGTTACCCTTGAGTGTCTTGTGTGTAGAATGTAAAATAGGAACCCTTCTTTCATTCAGAGACCAGAGTTAGGCCTCAATGGCTTCCCTCATGGCCAGCACATCGCCTCCTCACCACATGGCTCTTTCCAAGGTCTATTGGCTCCGCCCCCGGGTTCCACCCCTGGCTTCCCCACACCCCTTCCTTATATACACTTCTCCGTGTGGGTGTGACTCTCAGTTGGCTCAGGCATCACTACAAACCATATGTGGAATACAACTAAATATATTAGGTTCAACCGCCTCCTTCTGATGTCATTGCCAGCCACTTTTAAAAATAGTATTTGTGCATGTCTGTGCAGTGGCACCCAGGTTTGCATATGTTTTTTCAGAAGTGTGTTTTGTGCAGAACCATACGTTGTATTTGGTACATGTTGATTTTGACCTATATGGGGAGGAAAGGGTGCCTCCATTTTGATTTTCTGCACCTGCCCACTCTTACAGGCTGTCATAAGAAGTGAAGCTTGCAGTTTGTTTGTTTTTTTTTTTCTCTCTGGATAAAGGAGGTCGGTTGACCCGGTGAGAGGCCTGGAAGTGGCTCTATTGAAGTAAAAAAAGTGTAGGACTGCCCTATTCAGATCACTTGAAAGTCGTGGGGAGCTTAAACTCTTTTTTTTTTTTTTAAAAAATTTTAAAAGAGAATCCAAAGTTTTTTTTATGATATGACACATAAACTTCTTTAAATTTCCACGAATGTTTGCCCTTTTTTCAGTAGTGCCCCGACAGTGGTGTGCTTGTACATGTTTTATATATATAATTGTATATGTTGCCGCAGGCCGCCCGTGGCACCCCCTTTGCATAGTTTTTTTTAAAATTTTTGGGTTTTGGCAGAACCATACATTGTATTTTGGGACATGTTATTTTTTACCTATATGGGAGAAAGGGGGCCCCCATTTTTATTTTTCACCTGCCCACTCTTACAGGCTGTCATAAAAGTGCAGCTTGCAGTTTTTTTTTTTTTTTTTGTTTTTTTTTCCCCTCGGGTAAAGGAGGGCGGGTTTACCCTGAGAGGCCGGGAAAGGGGGCTATTGAAGTAAAAGATAGTTGGACTGCCCATTTGAGAACACTTGAAAGCGTGGCGCTTAAAACACTTTTAAACAAAAAATGTGAACCGAGAATCTCAAAGTTTTTTTTATGTATGATAACAATAAATGTTTTTTAAAGGGTTTCCCCCTAACATTCCCTTTTTTTCAGTATGTGCCGCTGAAGTGGTGGGCGTGTTACATGTATGTATATAAATATAGTGTATATTTGGGGCCGCAGGCCTGCCATTGCACCCAGGTTTTCATATTTTTTCAGAAGTGTTTTTTGTGCAGAACCATAAAGTTTATTTGGTAATGTTGATTTTGACCATATTTGGGGGGAAAGGGTGCCTCCATTTTTATTTTCGCCCTGCCCACTTACAGGGGTGTCATAAAAGTGCACTTGCAGTTTGTTTTTTTTTTTTTTTTTTTCTCTCTGATAAAGGAGGGCGGTTGACCCTAGAGGGCCCGAAGTGGGCCCATTGAGAGTAAAAGAAGTTAGGACTGCCCCCTTTCAATCACTTTTAAAGCGGGGGACTTAAACATCTTTTGATCAAAAAAAATTTGAACCGAAACTCAAGTTTTTCAGTATATAACAGCATAAATGCTTTTTTTAAGATTTTTCCCCGTAAATTATTGCCCTTTTTGCATAGTGGCCGCTACAGTGGGTGCGTTTCACATGTATGTTAATATATAGGTTATGTGTCCGCAGCCTGCCAGTGGCACCCAGGTTTGCATAGTTTTTTTTTGAAGGTGTTTTGTGCAGAACCATACGTTATTTTGGAATTTTGATTTTTACCTATATGGGGGGAAAAAAGTGCCTCCATTTTTTATTTTTTGCACCTCCCACCCTTTCAGGCTTTTAAAGAAGTGCGCTCAGTTTGTTTTTTGTTTTTTTTTTTTCTGGTAAAGGAGGGCGGTTTACCCGGAGGGAAGCCTGGAAGTCTCTATTAGAGGAAAAGATATGGTAGGACTGCCATTTTTAGATATTTAAAGTCATGGGACTTAAACACTTTGATCAAAAAAGTAACCGAAATCTCAAAGTTTTTTCATGAAAGAAACGCAAAATGCTTCTTTAACATTCCACGAATTATTTTTCCCTTTTTTCAGTAGTTGCCCCGACAGTGGGGCGTGTGTACATTATGTATATATACAAACCACCGGCCATTTTATTTTTGTACACCATGCAAATAACGGTTGGACCCCTTTTGCCTTCGAACTGCCCCAATTCTTCGTGGGATAATTTCCCCAAGGTTTGCCCACTCCCAAATTGGGACCAAAGGGGCCCCAAAAAGTCCCAAAAAATATTCCCCACACCAGACACCACCACCACCACCTGAACCCTTTATACAAGGCAGGATGGATCCGCTTCTGTCGTTTACCCAAATTTCCCACCCTACCCCGAATTCGCAGCAGAAATCGAGACTCTCAACCAGGGAACGTTTTTTCCCCAAACTTCTACTGTCCAATTTTGATGAGCTTGGGCAAATGGAGCCTCATTTCCTGTTCTTAGCTGAAAGCATGGCACCCGTGTGGTCTTCTGCTGCTGTACCCATCTGCCTCAAATTCCCGTACTGTGCGTTCAGAGACTCTTCTCCCACCTTGGTTGTAAGGTGGCATTTGAGTCACTGTTCCTTTTTATCAGCTCGAACCAGTCTGCCCATCTCCTTTGAACCCCTGGGATCAACAAGGGATTTCTGCCACAGGATGCCGCTCACTTGGGTGTTTTTTTTTTTTTTCGGACCCTTCTCGTAAACCCAAAAAAGGTTGTCGGAAAAATCCCAGGATCACAGTTTCTGGAAATACCAACCACCCTCGCACCAACAACCAGCCACGTTCAAAGGCACCAAATCCCTTTCCCCCCAACGTGCCGTTTTGAAATGCAGGAATTGTCTTTACCATGCTACATCCCAAAACCCTGAGTTCCGCCATGTGTTGGTGATTTAAAAATTTAATTTTTAACGAGCAGTTGGGGCAGTGTACCCAAAAATGGCCGGTGAGTGTTATATTTGTAAATGTGTCCGACCGCCAGTGGCACCCAGGTTTTGCATATGTTTTTTTTAGAAAATGTGTTTTGTGCAGAACCCTACTTGTATTGGTATATGTTGATTTTGACCTATATGGGGAGAAAGGGCCCTCCATTTTGATTTTTTGCACCTCCCACTCTTACGGGGTGTCAAAAAAGTCAGGGTTGCAGTTTTTTTTTTTTTTTTCTTCTGGATAAAGGGGGTCGGGTTTACCCGGGGGAGCCTGGAAGTGGCTCTATTGAGAGTAAAAGATAGTGTAGGGCTGCCCTATTTTTAATCCCTTTGAAGTCGGGGGCAGCTTAAAAAATCTTTTGATCAAAAATTGAAAAAGAGAATCTCAAATTTTTTCAGTATGATAGACAGCATAAATGCTTTTTTAAGGATTTCCCGTAATTATTCCCTTTTTGCATGGGTCCCCTTACAGGGGGGTGCTGGGGTACTTATGTTATTAAAAATTATTTTGTATATGGTGCCGCAGGCCGGGGCCCTGGCACCCCGGGGTTTTCTATTTTTTTTCAGAAGGTGTTTGGCAAAACCAACGTTTATTGTAATGTTGATTTTTTCCAAATTTGGGAAAGGGTGCCCCCATTTTATTTTTCCCGCACCCGCCCACTCTTTCAGGCTGTCAAAAAAGTGCAGCGCAGTTTTTTTTTTTTTTTTTTTCTCTCTGGGAAAAGGAGGTCGGTTACCCCGTGAAGCCTGGGAAGGGGGCCCATTGGGGAATAAAAATATGTAGGAAAGCCCTATTTTAGATCACTTGAAAGTCGTGGCAGCTTAAAAAACTTTTGATCAAAATGTGAACCGAGATTTCAAATTTTTTCATGTCTGTGCTTTACTGTAGTTTAACCCTTTTTACCCATATTATAAATTTTTGTACCTTTTACTTAAAATCTTTTTAAAAAAAAAATTTCGTCATGGGGGAAAAATTTTAGCCCGTGATTTGGGGTTTGGGGTTTTGAGGGCTCGTCCTACTTAGCCAACACGGGTGAGCACTTATCACAGTGTTCTATGGGGAAAAAAATGCAGAGCGACTCGTTTGTGATTGGCTCAGTTAAAAGGGCGTGGGTTTTTTGGGCCAATGGGAGAGCGAGCGAAAGCTCTTAGGGTTTCTAAAGCCAAACTTAATAAAACTGTACATGGCAGAAATAAAATTATAAGACCACGAAGTTGTACCGATCTCAAATAAAATAACAAAAATAGGGGGGAACGAAAAAAAAAAAATTAATTTTAATAAATTTTTTTTTTTTCTTTTTTTTGTTAGCCAATGATCAAAGATGGGGGGTTTAAAAAATTAAAGAAATAAAAAAAAGAAAATTTTTGAATTTTAAAATTTTTTTTTTCGTTACCCCCATATATTGTTCATTTTATTACGATCGGGACAACTTCAGGGGCCCCCTTTCCCCCAACCAATCACAGTACAGAAATTTCCCCTAGACAGTGAAAACATTTAGGCAAACCCCTTTTATCGTGCCCTTTTTTGCCCACTCAAAAAAGACACACAAATATATTTGGGGGATTCAAAACTGCCCCCGGGCTCAACCAATCGCTCTTTTCTTCCTTTTTTACCCAATTTTGAACTGCCCGCCTTTCTTTGATTGTCAATACTTCTCCATATTTTATAATTTTTCACTGCCCCTATTCGATTGTTTGGTTTATGCCACCAATGAAAAGCTTCCAGATTGAATTACTTATTTCCCGGCAATTCTCTATATCGCAATTCCTGATTGCCCGTCTCAAAAGGTTTTA
>JAODAL010070133.1:0-16053 GCA_025379985.1 Phyllomedusa bahiana
GGGCTGTACAACATTTCCCCCTGGAAAGTTGGGTAAGTTTCCTCTGGGGTTTTTTCCCTATTGCCCCCACCAGGACAGACAGAGGGAAACTTCGAGATTACTTCTAGTCCCCCACACCTGTGGTTATCCGTTCACTCTGGACAACTTCGCAGAACCGCTTTTCCGCATAGGTCCTGACATCTCCTGTGAATCCCTTTGGTCACTGGTTCTGTCCCCCTCCTGACCTTGGCGCGATCCTCTCAAAGAGTTTTGGTTTCTGAGTATCCAAAATGAAGTATGCATTTTCATGTTATGATAGGATTTTTGGTTTTCCAAATAAAATGAAGTATAGATTTGTATCATAATAGGTTTTATATCCACAGTGAACTCCTTATTTACATATTTATTTATAGTGTGCTATATTGTATGTATTTATTTAGTATTATATGTTATGTAGTGTATCCAAATGTTTGCCCGTATTCAATTATTAATCTGGGTATATTTGCTGGGTTTGTAGTGGCTATAAGTAAATGTGCTTTTTAGTAATAGTATGGTTTAAAAAAACATGATTGATCATTATTTAATTAATGATGCATAATTGGTTAAAAAAAATGCTAAAGGAGTTTTAAAAAGGAAAACCATTTGCACGCTGGACAGACCTGAGGAAGTGGGGCATCAGTCTTCATGAAACACATATATCCTTTTTCTGGAATTTTATTTTTGCATGTGGATGTTTGTAATAGTATGTTTTTATGTTTAGTGTTATGCTCCAGAGTTGTGCAATACAAATGCACATGTAAATACTAGTGCCTTTCTTAGATTTATTTCTGCCAACCCTTATGATAATTTGCCAACACTAATCTACTGGCTATAAAAATTTACTTTGGGGGATACTCCTACATTGTGGTTTTATATTTGGCTCTCTGTTGCAGGGCACCCATCTGCTGTTGCTGGAGGTTTGCTGCGCAAGATGCTTTAATGACCTTCTCCACAGCGCCTGGTGGAGACTGACTCTGTGTTGCGGCCTTGACTCAGGACATATAATTGGCTTGCTGGATAATGCCAGAAATCCTTTACCCTGTGCCTTTTCACAATATATATTTATAGATAGATATAGATAAACCTCATGCAAAAATGACATAAAATTAAAGCCTAACATATCACGTAAAAAAGCAACAAAATTAGTAGAATAATCAAACGTGAAAAAGCGTTATTGTGTTTAAACCTACATATACTAAGAAAAATGAAAAGGTGGCTGGTCAGGAAGGGGGGAAAACAACCTGGTCAGATACTGGTTAAGAACCTTTTTTGTTTGTTTTCTGCCTTCTTAGTGCTCAACCTACTATATCTCTGGACAGAATTACAAAAGGCAGATATGGAGGCAGTAGGCAAAAGACGGAGGTCAAGAAGGCGATATAATCCAGTCAGAAACAGCATCTCAAACTACTAGAGACTATCGCAAACAATGTACCAGAGAAAAAGTGGTCTTCTTAAGGGATTTCAGAGTCGCGGTCCAGAGTGTGATTGGACTGGCCCTCTGACATCGAAATCACACAGAACTCAGGCAGGGAAGAAAGATGAGCGATGAAGGTAACTGTCAATCACCACTCAGTATAAACTATCTAAAGCCCAGTCCTATGGCAGGCAGAAGTAATCAGACAGGTGTGGTATAGAACCTGTCAATCACCAGACAGTCAGTGGAATCAGATAGCGTTCCGGCTAGTACAAAGAAAACACACAATTTACGCACAGTCATTGCCACACTCCATGGACAGAGGACTGCGCTGCAGCCTGAAAAGGCATAGTCATTATACAAACCTTTTTTTTAACTGTTGGAGGCTTTTTGACTCTCTACTAGTAGTATCAGCTGGGACTTAAAGGGGCATTTTCGTCTCATCACTTGGGAACCTTTAATACTGGTTGCTAAGCAGAGCTTATGAAATGGAGGGGCATGTTTCTCCTCCCAGCAGGGCGTTTCTTCTCTCTATGCAGGCACGCCCCAAAGTGTGCACATAAGAATTAATTCTGTGTGAGCCGGGGGAAGGGAAAGGTTCTCAGCTGTCGTTGGAAGTGAAAAGCTAAGTGTAACTACATAGTGTATATCTACATATCTCGCATATCTACATACTTCGTAATTAGAATGGGCATTTGACATTCAGGACTCTGGGAAAGATGGGTGATTTTTTTTCTCTGTCTTTCTCACACTGTGATATATCCTGCAGATTATTACACCTCTGACATCTACAGATCTGCAAAACAAAACTATACACTTTAATCTGTTTATGTTTACATGTCTACACATGATCTCTTTCTCTGCTGCAGGACCTCTGATCGCTGTCAGTGGAAAATCTCACCCAGCACGCATGTGTCGCACCTACTACTGATTGCAGTCAGTGAAAAATCTCACCCCTCACGAATTAGTCGCACCTACCACTGATTGCTGTCAGTGAAATATCTCACCCGCACATATACGTCGCACCTACCACTGATTGCTGTCAGTGAAAAATCTTACCCCGCATGCATACTTCGCACCTATCACTGATTGCTGTCAGTGAAAAATCTCACCCCGCACGCTTTCGTCGCACGTACCACTGTTTGCTGTTAGTGAAAAATCTCACCCCGCACACATACGTCGCACCTACCACTGTTTGCTGTCAGTGTAAAATCTCGCTCCGCACGCATACGTCACACCTACCACTGTTTGCGGTCAGTGTAAAATCTCACCCCACACGCATATGTCGCACCTACAACTGTTTGCTGTCAGTGTAAAATCTATGGAGGACATGTCTGAAAACTGTCTTGGTCTAAGACTTTTCTTGTTGCCCATAGCAACCAATCAGGGTTCCCTTTCTTTTTCCCTTCAGAGCACTATATAAAAATGAAAGGGGAACATGTTGGTTGCTATGGGCAACAAGAAAAGGGTCTTAGACCAAGACAGTTTTCAGACATGTCCCTTTATAAAATGTTATTTGATATTTGTTGATTACATTCAACACTTAACCTGTATATTTTTTGTATATTCTCCCTGTGTTTTTGTGAGTTTGCTCTAGGCACTCCAGTTTCCTCAACCACCATAAAAATACATACTAATTTGTTAAAAGGGTTTACTGAAGCTAGTGCATCTTTAAAATTAGAAAAATTATACTTACCTCTTCTCTCACCTTCGTTCCAGCACTATCTTTACTCAACAGCAGTCGTCTGTTTATGTCTTTCTTCTTCCGAACGATGACACCACTGCTATAGCTACTGATTGGCTGCAGGGCACATGTGCCACTGCCAGACATCACCATTTGGAAGTGAGCTGTCTGAGTGGTGAAGTCAGGGAGTGGCTGCAGCCAATCCAAAAATCATTGTCTGTGAACAAAGTTCACTGTGCAATCCACAAATGCAATTTACAGCTCTATCGTGCAAAGAAGAAGCCATACATGTCACGATTTGCAAGTTCCCTTGCCTCCATTCTGACAGCAACATACCATTTGATGCTGGTGGTTGGAATCTGGCCTTTGCTCTTTCTGCTTTTACCTTCCAGCATGGCAACAGTTATCACCTGCCTCTCAGCACTCCCTCTGCTGTAGCTCATTACCTGCCTGGCTGAGCTATAAAACCCAGATACTATTACAAGTCTGGGCCATGAATATCTGACATGTATACTATGGGCTATTGCACCAAGCCTCAATCCCTCCGAGATTTCTGTATTCTGGTTTTCCTGTGACCCTAGCCCCATGTTCGTTGCCTGCCTGTTTTTAACCTTTGCCTGTCTGCTGATTATGTTTCTGCTTTAGTCCTTGGTTTTGACACTTTAGTCCTCATCTGCTGGTGTCCTCGTCCCTCCTGCATTTGTTACTCTGTCCTGTTCTTCTGCTGTCTTCATCCCATCATAAGTCTGCTGTGTCTGCCATATCCCACATGTGTCCTGCTATCCAGTACCTAATCCCAAATTTTGGGTGTTTGATCTCCTGTAATCCTGGTGCCCTCTCTGTTGGTCTGGAGTTTTCAGTGCCTGGTGTCTTATCCTGCTGGTCCAGAATCCATGCTGCCAGTGTTTGATACCTGATGGTCCAGAGCCCGCTGTTCCCCACGTGTGCAATCTCCTGGTCCGAAGTCCACTATGCCTGGTGTCTTCAGTTTGCTAGTCCATAGCCTGCTGTTCTGGGTGTTTGCCACCTGCTGCTCCGGAGTTCGCTGTGTCTGGTGAGTTCAGTCTGCTAGTCCAGAATCTGCTGTTCCCGGTGTGTTACAGCCTTAATACAGTCGTGTGCTTTCTCCTCATAAAGCACAAATTAGGGCCCCCCAGTCACCCGTGCATTTAGATAAGGTTCTGAGACCACTATAATACGATGGAAAGCTTAGGTTTGGTCAGACTGCGAAAGAAAGTTAATGAAACTTTGTGACATGCATAAGGGAGGAAGAATTATTTCAAGTTCATTTGTGGGAGTTAGCACTGAAAGGTTGCAGAGGTATTTTAGGACAGCGATTTCAGTTGCGGAGGATAACAATTACATTGAGGTGGAATGTAAAGAAAGATAAGAAGGGATTTACGACTGGATACATGTACTGTATAATGAGAGAGCTGCCGCTGCCCCAACATGGCGATTCTCAATGTTGGCACTGCCCCAATTGTTGTCATCAGAATTCCATTAACCCTGAGAATTGCATAAATTGTGGGGAGGGACATCCAAACCCTGTCCCACCTTGTCTTATCTCAAATCCTGCCCTTCCCGGTATTTCTCCCTCGGCTCCGATGCCAGAACCGCCCATTACTTCTTTTGGCCATTTTAAAGTAGCCCTCGCTCCCTCTATATCTGGAAATGCATCACCGAGCCCTGCCCTTTCCCCTTCTGGTGGCCATCTTGGTAAAGGTACACTTAATGCTTCCTCACTTCCTGTTACAGGCAGCCATATTGCTGCACCCATGTTCAGTGTCCTTCCCACTGCTGGTGGCCATATTGAACCCCCCAATCAAGCTAAAGAGCCCGGATATTCCGGGCTGAGGTCGAACAGCGGCCATCTTGCTGCACCTGGTAACATTCCTACTCCCACCTCTCCTTACGGCATTCCACTCGTTACTACTGACGTACCTACTAACATGCAACCGTCAGGTGATAATGTCCTTATTTTTTTTTACAGTGTTCGTGGTTGCAGCAAGGGAAAAAACACAGAACACAGTATATGATCTTTTGGCATCAATCCAAAGCATCTATTAGGGGGGTGGCCCAGCTGCTGGCCGGGGAAAAATTGTTACACACACAACCCCAACACACCCCACACAAACCACACACAAAAAAAAGGGCAAAAAAACCAAATTCTTTCCAAAATTAAATTATTGATTGTCCTTTTTTCACACTTTTAACAAAACATTTTCCTTACAATTACAGAAAAAGGGGAAACAAAATTTTTTTGTTATCTCCCTCCCCAGAAACCCCAACACTAGAAACCTTCAGACTGACAACGCTGCAAAAAAAGTCAATTTAGTGACCCAATCCATGCATACAATAAGGGCCATTTTTGCTTTTTACTCCCCCCAACAGATACAGTTGCAAAAGGTTCCCGATCTTGCAAGGGCTATCAACGCATCACAGGCAATGCCTGCAAAATGCAAATTTTGGGCTTAAGCTACACAGTATACTTAAAACCCTCATGACTTTTCTGAATACTAACACAAGTTCAACTGCATGCCCCATACAAATTACTATGTGACATTAAAATGGCCCTACGATGCAGAAAATGATACCATGCAGTGTTGGATAGAACCTTATTGTTGCTTTGGGAGTTAAAGGGGGGAAGATAAAAAGGGGGTCCCTTTTCCCTATATTCCCAAAAGATCAGCTGCATCTGTACTCAGTTAATGCGGAGAGGTAGGGGGTTTAAAAGATCACCCTTGGGAAAACCTGATGATAATTCTTGGTGGTTGTATGAGGGTATACCTTAGATGAAAGGTTTTATCCAGATAGCCATTATCAGAACGTGAAAAACCCAAGAAGGAAAAAAAAAAGCACTTTGGGAAGAGGCCTGAATTCAGGCTGAAGACCAACTGCCAATATATACAAATATACACAGATTCTCACAGAAAAGGGACGCTATTAAAGGGGAAAAAAAATGTGAGCATTGATGAAAGCGTTACTGCTGCCTAAACAAGTTGGAGATATCAAGGAAATAGGCCATTCAAGGACAGACACCCATAATGTCAGGGCTGGGCTGTGCTCAGGCTGCAGGGACAACGGGCCCGCAGCAGCTGATGCACGATCCCCTGCACTTGCTGCTGCAACTCGGGATAAAGGGGGCCCCCCACCCTGACGGGGCGAGTTGCCCAGCCAAGGGGAGGCCCGGAGGCCGCCCCAATCACTGCGGGGGCGTATCCGGGGAATTTCCCATTTAAACCCCTGAAGGCGGGGGTGTGGCCTGTGATTTTTTTTCCCCTACCTTGTTATTTGTTTTTGTTTTGCTTATCCGTATCCTCCTCGGCCTGTTCTCCTACCCCGGTTGTTCCTTTTTGTACCTCGCCCCCTTTTCGTTTTGGACCCGCTTGTTTAGTTTTCCCTCTGGTTTGATTGTGGCTTTGGGTTCCTATTTGATATTGACCCGACTGCTGACTATTTACTTCCTCCCCCCACACTTTAGCAGAGCGGGGACTGTCCCCCATTTTCCCATCGCCCTAGGCAGCACGTCAAGTGGGAGGACAGTGGGCTGGTTCCTTGGGCTCACTCACCTCCCTTGACGGACTTTTATAAAGGGCCGAAACCGTACTGCTCTCCCTCATATGGCCCCCCATGACAGCTCTGGTAGAGCAGATGCGGGGGCTAACCCCACTATTCGGATTGCGTTGGGGGTAAAAACCAGGATCTACCCCAATCGAGTGTCCCGCACTACCCCCCTCAGTGGAACCCCCCACCAGTGCCTGACGGGTTTCTCTGGAAAACAGAAGGGCCTTTGGGGCATTTAAGAGGGTTGTCCCTGTATTTTTGGCTCCCCCATTTACCCAGGGAATGAGAACAAAGGGGGGAATAGTTAATTTCCCTACTGCGGGGCCTCCCCGGGATGGCATTTTGTTACCCATGACCACCTGAACTGTCTTCTGTGGCGGTTCTTTGCCGCTTTAGGGGTATTTTTTAAATGACCCAGATGGGGAAGCTGTGGCCAGGCTCAGCTACCACCTTGGGGAGGGTGAGAAGACTGGAGGATTTTGCTCCAAATTTTTGTCGCGGGTGCTTTTCCCGTCTGGGGGGAACGCCAGCTCTAGATGCCAGTTTAGATTAGGGTTCTGCCCATTGAAGGATTTTTTGGTGGCTTACCCCCCCCTTACTTTAATGGGCCATGCACGGCCCTTTATCTGGACAGACGTTTTGGGGAACGGCAGGAAAAGGTTCCCCCCCCGGGGCCCACACCTTTCACCCTAAACCCGTTTTTTTTTGACTTAAACCCAGAGGACCCAATAAGGGGGGGGTTTTTCTGCCCTAGCTAGTGACCGTGGGGAATACTCGTCGTACCCGGGGGTTTTTTTTTGTGCTTCTACTGGGGAGAAGAGGGACACAGAATTCGGGAATGCTCCAAACGGAAAACCAGGCGAAAAAAAAAACGTCTGGGTGGTCAGCGGGAAGACACCTAGGCGAGCAGGATTTCCTATTTTTTAATAAGTTGCTGCACCCTTTAAAATTTCATACTTGGCCCGTCCGGGGTTTTGGGAGTGGTTTGTGGGTTTGATCACTTCTAATTTTGTTTATGGGTCTTTCGCCAAACATCTGGGCCTACCTTGAGCCTTTGATCCTGCGGCTGTGGTTTTGCCCAACCCCTAGATCGGGGCGTAAATCCAATATTTTAAACCCCGGGCTGGAGATGGTGGTTGGGTCCCTAATATTGAAAAATGTATTCATTTGTATGGGGGGGGCTCCGCTGATGTGGGTTTTGGGGGTGCCCTGGCTTTAGAAACAAACCCAGTGTTTGACTGGAATTCAGGGAAATTATCAGGTGGGGGAAACGGTTGTTAAAGATGTTTCCCTACCATGTGGGAATACTGATTGCGGCTGATGCCTTTTCTGGAAGCGGCCGGCAGCGTTGGGGCCCATCGGTCTTGTGAATCGCGCTGGGCTAAGGTTCCCCCAAACTCGTCCTCCGGTGAACTAGCCCTCCCCGTTTCCTGAACGTCCATTGGGTTCAGGGGGTGGCTAACCCCTGGTTATCAGCTGAAATTTTCCCCCTTTCTCTGAAAAATAACGTGTCCCGTCCCTCACTTTGAAGAGGTATATTCACCCTTGATCCGCCCTTTTGGCCTCCTTTTCCATTTTTCATAGGGGGGATTAAAAAGAAGTCACCCCCTAACTTGATTTCCGTAAGGCCCAAAGGTCACTGCAGTACCTGGTCCATTTGGGAAAGGGTATGGTCCGGGGGAAATCATGGGTTTTCCCCGAAACCTTCCATCTGATCCCTGGTGAGGGGGTTCATGGCCACCCAGACAAACCCCCCGACCCCCCCGGGAAGGGGCCTGGCCCCTCCTAAAAAGGGGGGGGACTGTCAGGGCTGGGCTTTGTCAGGCTGCAGGGAAAACAACAGGCTGAGCAGCTGAGCACATCCCCCCCTGTACAAATTGCTGCTAAACTGTAGTGCCCGGGGCCCAGCCACTCCTGACAGGGGGCGAGTTGACCAGCCAAGGGAGGACCCGAGGCCACCCAATCACTGCAGGGGCGGTATCCAGGAATCCCATTTAAACTCCCTGAAGGCTGGTGCTGCGCCTTTATATTCCTGGCTACCTTGTTATTTTTTTTTGGTTTGCTTTCCATACCGACCTGGCCTGTTTCCCGACCCCCGGGTTTTTCTCCCGATTTTGTCCTCCCCCTTCGTTTTTGACCCGGCTTGTTTTCTTTATCCCCTGGTTTATTTGTGGCTTTTTGGCGTTCCTATTTTTATTTGACCCGGGGCTGTCTGACTATTTTTTCCCCACTTTCCCCAGCACTTTAGCAGAGCAGGGGCTTTCCCCCGTTCCGTCTGCCCCCTAGGGGAGCACGTAAATAGGCAGGGCAGTGGGCGGGGGTTTCCCGTTAGGGGCACTGCACCCCCCTTTTACGTGACACATAAACAAAAATAAACCTCATAGCTGACCAAAAAACAAAAGCAGTACCCAACCCGGGGGAAAACGCGGGTGTCATTCCAAGGCTGCAAAGAAGAAACACCCTTCTAAACCTGAAAGTTGCAAAAACAGAAGGAAAGAAGACAAGAAAAAAGAAGATTTGGTGTGAGAAAATGAAAAAACTAACACAAAGTATTTTTGGGCAGTTGGGAAAAAGACTGTGTCTTCCAAAGACCTTTATCCCCGTTTTGACCAAGGAAAAATGGAGTCCACACATGTTATAGTGACCTGGCTAACAAGTTTGGTGTCCCTGAAGCTACGCAACAAGCTCAAAGATGTCTGCTATGCCAAAAAAAGACATAAACAAAGGGGAAACGTGAAGCCCCCCCATTGCTAACTCACCAGGCAGAGTTAAAAAATTGGACTATTCACATTTTCATTGATCTTTTCTCCGATGGCCTGAAATATTCCTGATTGCTCAAGCAAGCTACAGCCAAGAGCTGCTGTCAGAAGAGTATGCAGATATGGGGGTTCATGAAGAAAACCACAAGTCACACATTAACCATTTCACCCTTTTTTAGGGGTAGAAAGGAAATAAAACTTTTCATACAGAGGGAGATTTTTTAAAATTTTGTAAATGGCCTCAGGGCCTATGGGCAAAAGTTGGGGTTTGTCCTTATGTTGGGGTTTTTATTGTTTTTTACTACAACCCAAAACAACATGATGGGTTTGACCTGACTCTTTTGTGACAGCGTTAAAAGGCAAATAATATAGTTCTCGAGTTTTTGTCTCCCCCCAATCCCCACTTACTTATATGAGTTGGGGCCAGAGATGGGGGATCTTAAAAGAGACTGAGGGGGCCCCGGAACCAATTTTACGGTCCCTACCAATACCTTACCACCCACACCGCTGTAAAGCCGGAGGGGGGAACCAGCCAGGGCCGGATGGCAATGATTCTTCAGTACTTGTCTGCCTGCCAAGCCAGAGCCAGAGACTGTGATTCCCGCACCTGCCCGCCTGGGAAAAAACAGATGACTCCATTACCCCCGAACGAGGACAAAAGATTCCGGGATGAAGACCACTAAGGGTTCCCGAAAAAAACTTGAGGGGTTCAAGCTTTATTCCAAGAAAGGAGGGGGCAAAAAAAACGCCAGGCATAACTAGGACTGTTTCCCAGGGGAAACCCCGGGGGCAACCCCCCCTTTTTTCCATTTTTTTAGGGGACTCGGTTTGTGGCTGTGAACCATTTCAGTCCCCTTTAAAAAAACTTTGCAAGACAAAAAAAAGTCTTTTCTTTTTTCCTTTTTTTTTTCTTTCCCAAAGAAAGTGCATAATACAGTTTTTTAATACATTCCCATACTTGAAAAAAGAAAAAATAGAAAGAACCACCAAAGACCGCATAAAAAGTATTCCATAATCCCCATAACAATAGTTCACCGAAGGCAAAGAAATTACCATCAAACATGAAAGGCACTCACATGGGGGGATTGTGAGAGTGAGGTGGAGGCTTCTTCAGGGGGGACCATTCTTAGTTTCCTAACCCAGAAACCTCTTTCAGGTCTCATCCCTCCTATCTCATGACAGGTCTTCGTGTTTAGAGAGTCAGCAGCTGTCGGGGTCGAGAATAGCTCGAGAACAGCTGACCAACATCCTCAGGAACCAAATTAGTTAGCTTACACGTCATAGGGACAGTTACCCCTCTCCCCATCCTTACCTAGTGTCCAGAAAGAATCAGATCGAATAGATTCTAATGTTTTAGGGGGGACTGTCAAGTTGGTGGTTTATGGAAAACATTATAATCTGTTCTATTGACAACATCCTTATAAAGCTCACCCAATATTGTGTTTAAACTACTCTTAAGTCAGATATTTTCCACACTGTTTGCTGCAGGAGAATGAGGCCTTTAGAAATTCCTTTGGATGATACAAGGGTACAAGAATACTTGATATGTCTAGCTATACTGCCTTAGCAACAGCCTTAGCAACAGCCGACTGGCCAATCATGTGATCCATGACACATACCAGGGAAAGCGATATGAAACTGTAACTTGCTAATAATAAAACAGATTTGAGGCAACAGACCTGTGTGTGGTGTGCATATTTCTCATGCTCTCAGCAGAGACTGGTTTTACAATGCAATCTGGAGAGAGACACCCAAATTTGGGGGAAAGGTGTGAACAAAAGAAAAAATTCAACACCAAATTTTAAATTTACCTTAACACGGTGGGGAGCCCCCTTTTTTTGGCTTCGTGTGTTTCATATACTGGTCCAGGGTTCGCTGTGCCTGGTGTATTCAGTCTGTTGTTCCTGAGTCCGCTGTTTCAGGGTTTGTGCCCCCCCAGCCTCCCCCGAAGCCCCCTTTTGTCCCAAGTGGGTTTCCCGCTGGCTGGAGTCAACTTTTTCCTAAAAGTCACTTTTACTGGTCCATCCCGCTCGGGGTTGTAAAGCCATCCGGGTGTCCTATCTCACCCCAAATTTTTCCCGGCCAGGGTTTGGGTATTCAACGCCATTTGTGATTTGCCTGTATACCTTTGTTCTTGTAAACTTGAAAATAAAGCCTTTTGGGCAGGTTACAAAAAAATTTTAGAAACCCTAACCCAAAAAAACACCATGGTCTTTTAGGCCAAAGCTTTTTTTAAAAGGGAAATGAGGGTAAGTTAAAAAAATTGATCGTGGTCAATGGGGGTCCAGGCCCCCCGGGAATCAGCCAACAGTCACGACCCAAGACCCGCCAAAACCTTATAGTTTTCAATTTGAAAGGGGCCGAAAAAAGACAAGACGTCCACCCCATTTTAGCCTGTTTGGGCTAAGGTGTTGATCCAAAAAAGGCAAAAATGAGTAAACCCAAGGGGGTCCCATTTTTGGGGAAAAATTTCCTTTCCCCTCCCTTCCAACCCGGGCAACCCGGAAAAATTTTGGGACCCAATCACCCCCTCTCCAAATCCTAGACCTATGGGCGACTTTAAAGGGAACGGGCTTTTCGCCCGAATTTTTTCGGGCGTATACCTTTCCTTTCCCCACCCAAATTCCCCTGTCGATGCGGGGATGCAGTTTTTGGGCCAGCGTTCGCCCCCTTTAAAAGAGCTCCCCAAAAACGAAGGGGGGGGCAATGGGCCGGTGTGGGCCCCGGTGTAGGCGACCCCGGGGGGGACGGGGTTTGCGCCCCCCGAAAACCCTAAGGAAAAGGTTACGATGGCGGTTTCGCCAAAGTCGGCGCATTGCACCCGGCACCCGTCAAGCAGCCCTTTTGGTTTTTTTTGGGTCTAAATGCTCCGGTCGGGGGCCCGAAGTGAACAAATGGGAAAAATGCGGGGAAGCAAAAAGAAAAAATTGCGAACAAAAATTTTTCCGGGTTTTTTTGTTTTTTTCCCCGGTGCAGCAGGAGTATAAATTCCCGAAAAAAAATCGCCTTTATAAAGGGGGGAAAACATTATCAGAAAAGAGCTAAACCCTTTCAAAAAAAAAAATTTTAAATAAAAAAAAAAATCCATTTCCAAAAATCTAAAGGGCCAATACAAAAATTTAGGATTTTGGGAAAATTTGGGCCGGGGAAATAAAAATTTAAAATTCCCAAATTCTAAAACCCTTTTCCTCTTTTGGGTCCCATAAACCCCCCAAAACCAAAAATAGGAGCGCCAAGTGAACCTTTAAAAACCAAGGAAACGTTTTCCCCCAATCAGAATCAACGGGGGGACAGTTCAAAATCCAAAAAAATTTCAGAAAAGAGCTGTTTGGGGCTGAGCTAGCGGGGGCTTGGTCTCGGCCCAGTCAAAAAAGGGGGCGACAGGGCCCCAAATTAAAAGCCTATGGAAATTTAAAACCCAAATAAAAAACAAAGGGGGGACATTTTCAAAATAAAGTAAAAGAAAAAGAAAAAAAGCTGAATGGTTTAGCTACGGGCCTTAGCTACCCCACCAATCAGAGCCCGGGCTACTTCCCCCCATTGTAGCCCCTAGGAGAGGGGGGCGCAAAAAAAATTCGGCTCTCAGCGCCTGCAGCCGGGAGTATAATAAAAAAAACTTTTTTATTAGTTGAAAATATTTGCCCTGAAAAAGAGCTCAAACTTTTCGATAAACAAAAATCAATTAAATTTCCCGTAACAACTTTTTTGTCGCCGAGCCCGGCGCTACATCGCAATAGAAAAGAATTGCCGGGAAATACAGAAATTCAAATTCTGTAAGCTTTTCCCAAATTGTCGGGCAAAAGGCCACCCTAATCAGAATGGGACGAAAAAAGACCCATTATAAGCTATGGGGGAAAATTTGCCAAAACAAATGGGGAGCGACAAAGCCCATTTAAAAGCTATGGGGGAAAATTTGACCAAGGGAATAGGAGACCAAAGACCCTTTATATCCAAGGGAAAAGTTTTGGACCAATAAAAAATCAAAGGGCGGGAAAAAGTTTAAAAAATACAGAAAAAATGCAAAAAAAGCTGTTTTGGGTTGACAAGAGGGGGTTTTGGCTTGGTTTTACCCCAAAGCCCAATCAGACCCGCGGGGCTACTTCTCCCTTTTGAAATTCTAGGGGAAAAGTGGGCCCCAATGCAATCCCCGGCGCCAGCCCCGGGTGCGGCAGGGGAGTATGAAAAAAAAAATAAATTTTATTAAGTGTAAAAAAATTTTCAGTTAAAAAGCCTGAAACCTTTTTTAAAAATAAACCCCATTTTAAAATCCCAAACCCAATCGTTTTGTCCCCGAGCCCCCGGGCCCCTACATGGGGAATTTGGCAAAAAGGGGAGAATTCCGGGAAAACAGTAATTTAAATTGTTTTAAAAAGCGCTTCCATTGGTCGGGGGGAAGCCACCCCCAATCAAATAGGAGCGACAAAGACCCATTTATTTCCTATGGAGAAATATGGGCCCCAAATCAAAATCAAAGGGGGGAACAGTTTAAAAATCCCATTTAAAAAGACGAAAAAGTGTTTGGCTGAGCAAGTGGGGGCTTTGACTACCCCCAGTAAATTTTCAGAGCCCCCGAGCTATTTTCCCCCCTTTGTACCCCTTTTAGCCCTTCGGCGCAGTGAAATCTTCGGGCGCTAAAGGGCCGGCCGGGGTCCCGGCATGAAGTATTAAAAAAAAAACTTTTTTATTTAAGGGGTAAAAAAATTTTCGGAGAAACGCTAAAAACCTTTTCTCTAAAAAAAAAGCATTTAAAAACCCCTAAAAACCCGCTTTTTGGTCCCCGGGGAAAACCCCGGCGCAACATAGGGAAAGGGCAATAGAAAAATTTCCCCCGGAAAAATCCCAGGAACAAATTTTTTTAAAGGGCCTTCTGTTTTGGCCCGGGCAAAAACCAAAGCCAATCAAAAGGAGCGACAGGGGCCCTTTAAATACCCCAGGGAAAGGAAAAATTAAACCCAATCAAATAGGAGCTACGGGGGAACCCATTTTTAACCTTTTGGAAAAAATTGACCAATCATATTCAAAGGGGGGAACAGTTCAAAAAAACAGTTAAAAAGGAAAGAAAACAGCTGATTGGTTGAAGCGGGGGGGGCTCGCCAGTTTTACCCAATCAGACCCCAAGCTATTTTCCTCATAGAGTTCTGGGGAAAAAGAAATTCCGAGTGGCCTCTGTGTTTTGGCTAAGTTAAAAGAAGCGGGGTTATTTGGACCAAGGGGAAGCGAGCGACGCTCCCTGGGGGTTTTTCTAAGAAATCTGAAAAAAAACTTTTACAGGCCGAAATCAAATTATAAGACTACAGAAGTTGTCCCGTGTGTATATAAAATAATAATAATATGGGGGTAACGAAAAAAAAAAATTAAATCAATAAAATCATGTTTTTTTCTTTTTTTTCCCTTATCCCCCAAAGGAAACAATAGTATGGGGCAACGGGAAAAGGGAAAAAAATAAACAAGACTTTTTTTTGATGTAAAATTTTTTTTTCTTTACCCCCAAAATTTTTAATTTGTTTTAAAAAACACTCGGGGGGCAACTTCTGAAATCTTTTTAATTTTATTTCCCATGTAACCCTTTTTTTTTTTTCAGAAATTGGGATTAAAAAAACCCCTAGGAAACGTCGCCTCCTCCCCCCATTGGGTCCAAATAACCGCCTTTTTTTTAAAATTAGCCAATCACAGAGCCACTCGGAATTTCTTTTCCCCCTAAAAACCCATGAGAAAAAAAATGGGTTGGGGCTGATTGGCCCAAGCTTCTGGAGTCCCTTTTCCCTTTGATTTCGGATGTACATTTTTTTTTTCAATTGAAATTTCAATGGGGGAAGATGGGCCCCGCTCTGAATTTGGGTGGGAAGGCAAAACCACCGCTAGCTCAGCCCAAACAGCTCTTTTTTGTCTTTTTACTGTAAATTTTTAACTTCCCCCCCTTTTTATTTTGATTGGTCAAAACTTCTCCATAAGATATAATGGTCTTTTTGGGCCCTCCTATTCTGAATTTGGGTTTAAAAACTCCTTCATAGGGTTGGGGAAAGGCCACTGTCCTCCATTCTGATTGGCAGGTTTTAACCCACCAATCAAAAGAGGGTTTAAACAATTTGAATTACTGTATTTCCTGGGGAATTCCTAAAAACCTGTAACGGGGTTTGGGGGCCCGGTCCTGGTTCGGACCGCAGTTTGGGACCCGCGTTCCCCGCGGGGGGTCCCCGGGGCCCCACGGGGGGCCCCCGCGGACCGGCCCCTGCCGGTCGATTGGGGCCACCCCCCCCCATCCACCTTTACCTGGCCCCTCCCCGGCCGGCCTTACCGCCCCCCGCCCCGGGCCGGGAAAGCGCGTGCCCCGCCCCCCGCGTGCGGGTTTCCCCAAAAATTTTAAAGGGGCCCGTTTCGCCGGGAATTGGGTTTAAATTTCCGGGCGCTGTTTCCCCATATAATTTTGCACCCACGTCACTTCCCCTGCTACATGTTTCCCCCCGTGCCTTACTAAAGCGTTCCCTAAGTGTGTTTCCGCCCTACCTGTACCAGAAACCCCTTGCACCCCTTTTTCCCAAAACCCCCCCCCTTTCCCCCCTGCCCTGCCCTTTTGCCTTTCCACGACCACGAACCCTTTCCGCCTGCCCGCCCTT